>JAOTOM010002856.1:0-121701 GCA_034440615.1 Ashinkailepas kermadecensis | reverse complement strand
CGGAGCCATCTGAGTTATGCCTATAAATGAGAAATACTACAAGGCGATAAAAGTGACATCGACACATCCCAATTAATACCCAATCTCCGTTCCAAAGCAACTGTCTATCCCAACTTATATAGCACCATTCACTTAATATTACGTAACACACTCCTCCACACCCATACCCCATCAATAATTTTCAAACTCCTTCACCCATGCCTGCTTATGGGCCTGCACAGAGCACACCTACTAGCATATGCATCACGTCATCCGCCACCAATTATTACTCAAAAACGAGATTCTGCAACCTAAAACATGTGTCCGCACTATTTTTTAATACATTAAATGACATACTCCCCACTACATCAGCAAGCATGCATAATGTGATACAGCAGTGTTAGTTTGGGTGACAAGTGGGTGTGCCCGCTGTCCAGCAAGTTCAGGTTAGCCAGAAGGTTCTGATACCGGTTTGTGTCTCCAAGCAGTAGCAGTGACTTCCCCACTGATGTGACTTCCAGAAGCTGTTCTCGGGGGAGGGGTATTCAAGAAGCCAGCGATGGCGCTGTCCTGCGGACGGTAAACGACCAATGCATAAGCTAGGGTAAGATGTGTTGTGTAGCTTATGTATTGTGACCAATGCATAAGCTAGGGTAAGATGTAGAATGAACACCGTTTAAAACCGCTGACCATTTTGGGCCGCATACAGACCTCTGGTGAGGGAAAATGAGGTCACCAGAGGTCATATTAAAGCAACATACGCACATTGACAGGAAATGTTAAATCCCTGGAAATGTTTATAAGAGGCAGAGTTTGTTTCATCTAGGCATTGCGTTTCAAGAATTAACACAGGTGAATGTATTTATGCTGATCAGCACATCTTATTTGTTCATTTCCAGCCATCATTCTTTTGTTAAAGGTCATATTTGATCAACTAACTTACATGATCTCTATCTTGGGGAATGACCTGGAAAATATGAATGTCTTGGGTTGTTTTAGCAGAACCATCCAAACAAAATGTGTGCATCTATTTGGTATCCGACAATCCCATGACCAGGTCAGGTCAGGCTTTATGGTTAGGTGAAGTAAGTTCAAGCTGTGATATTCCGGGCACATCACTTTTGAAGTATGCCAAAAAAAAATATGTTCCAAGAATAACTGACATGATACTGAATCATCTTTGTAAATCGGCCGGCTTCTGACCTCTCTGCCTGATGTTTTGTCGCGCTGGGAACATGCATATATTTATTTTTAAATATCACTAGCCTTCGCCCAATTATACAATGCTTCGAATGTAATTCCGAATAAAGGTCAAATCAGATCAAATCAGGTCAGATCAAACGAGGTGCGCGGTCATTTCTGGCCATTGGCTGGCCATTCAATGTCGCGTCGCATGTCCTAGGCGGCGCTGAGACGGAACTCAGAATGACTTCACGAGGAACAACAATATTCTGCACCAGACGACATTGTGCAGAATATACATGATACTCAACCCGCCCATATGTCATTGACCTTTGACACCTATTTTAACCCAGAATGCTTCTCACACGCTCTTTAACATCGTCGGCATGTAAGAACGTCAACATCAATTTTCACACTCATTACGGCTAACAAAACGCGAAAATTAATCTGACCTCAGTTCAGTAACCTTGGACGGAATTAAAATATAAATATAGCAGGTTGTTTAATACAACGAAGAATGGCTCTTAGATGCTCCTGGGTTTTAGACATTGCGTGTAAAGAAAGCATACGACCTTCAATATACAGGAGGTGCTGAGTTGACATCAAAAGTAACGTTAAGATTATACTTTATTAGGTACTCAACGTTTCGGCCAGGGCCATCGTCACTCCTGACGATGGCCCCTGGCCGAAACGTTGAGTACCTAATAAAGTATAATCCTTAACGTTACTTTTGATGTCAACTCAGCACCTCCTGGTATATTGAAGGTCGTATGCTTTCTTTACACGCAATGTATAGCAGGTTGTTCCCTTTGATGAAGGACAGCATGGTCTGAGTGTGGAGCTTATCTGTTGCAACTTCTCCAAATGTCGGCACATTGAAGATTTGGGAGCATTACTCACTTTGACCCATCCCAAGTCAATGACTTCAACCTAGACGTAACATTATCACGATATATGCAAAAGAGATGCATATGAAGCTGTCGAAAAAAGTGTCTTTCTCGCGTCTACTCGTTCGGCCGACATCCAGATAATCACATCTTGCCAGGCAATCGCATCAACCCAGGCAAACTTATCATACCAGGCAATCACATCATACGGAGCAATCACATCATACCATGCATTCATATCGTACGGAGCAATCACATCATATGGAGCAATCACATCATACTAGGCACTCACATCATACCAGGCAATCACAGCGTATCAGGCAATTACATAATGCCAGGCAATCACATCATACCAGACAATCACATCATACAGAGCAATCATATCATAATAGGCACTCACATCATACCAGGCACTCACATCATATCAGGCAATCACATCATGCCAGGCAATCACATCATGCCAGGCAATCACATCATACCAGACAATCACATCATACCAGGGAATCACATCATACCAAACAATTACATTATACTAGGCAACTACATTATTGCACCAATCGGACAATTTAGACTGCGATGACTACATATATAGCTGTCCAATTTGCAAAACCAGCTTCGGTGGTTGCAAACCAAAAACACGTCCATGCTGTTGGACTAGTCGCCAGCCGATTTGGTCCCCGCTGCTGGCCAAGCGCACTTCGCCCGCACTGTAGCCATCGGGCGCGTTCTTTGTCTCCTTCATTCCGCGGATTCCGTGGAGTGTGACGTTGCATATTTCGTGGACTGCAGCCACGGAACATTCTGTGAAATTTCGCGCCGGATTACTTATGTGAGCCATTTGTGTCGCTGTTCGCAAACCTTCCTACTAATTTGTATGATTGTCATTCATTGCATGCTGTTACCTTAAAGCAATGTGGTTGGCACTTGTTGGCAACACCGGTAATTATACAAAGCTCCCACCTATGATCCTATTGTTATTGGCCACTGATGCCTAATGTAATGCTCATGGTGTCAACAATAAAAAGGATACAAATGCGAAATCATTCTGAGATGGCTCTTGTTCTAGGTAGATGAATGTCAGACATGTTCAGGGCAGGCTATGACAGACATGTCAAGGGCAAGGAGGACATTTACATTGGTCATTGCCCAGTGAACATGCCGACAGCGGACCGACGTCGTTCCGCTATCTGGACGCCAGTGGCCCGCTGTCAGCTGATGAGTGGAATGTCCGCCAAGCCGACATACAGCTGACACCCAGCCAACGTGAGACGCTGTCAGGCTGCTGTCGGGACGCTGGGGGCCCGCTGTCGGCGGGGAAGTGGGATGTGTGACAACGGCCCGACGTTAGCTGGCCGCTATTGATATGCCGAATTCAACCCGACATATGTGCATATTCCAGATCAGTATGCCGATGTCGGGCCGAGAGCGGCCCGATGTCGGCATGCCGTTTGCGAGATGTCGAGCTCGCCTCGACACATGCGGACAGCGGGCTGACATCGGCATGTTTACTGGGGGGAGATGCAAATAATCAGAAAAAGAAGTGTCTGAAGGTAGTGTCTAGCTTACTGCTGTTTCACCTCAACAGATAAGAATTTGACCACGCTGCAACGTAAAATCCTCGCCGGTGGGAACATGACATTCATTAGTGACATCTTCGCACAATCTAGCCCAATCGTATCCACTCCACAACATTACTTGCGAATTTGCAATGTCTTCCTTGACCCGCACATCACTTCCAATGTGCGTCGCCATCTTGGAAGAAACCGCACAGGACGGGGCTGGACAGCTTTTCCCAGTCCGCGCGTTCCCCGCAGAATCCACGAAATCTGGCCGCGGAATTCGTGAGGAATGGACAAAGAACGACACATGACGTCAGAGTCCACGGATTTCGTGGACGGAACGTGACAAAGAACGCAGCCATCGTCACATGGTCAGGCGACGTGGTCTGCTGTGGCGTGCACTGGAGAGGTCGCCACCAGGGCTGGAGACACTCCTTTGCAGCCCCCACCCACTGGTGGGCTACTGGGTGTGTGGCGCCACCAGGGCTGGAGACACTCCTTTGCCGCTCTCCGCCCACTGGGGGGTACCGTGAGATATCACTCGAGGTCCATGTCATATACGTGGCTTCCTGGTTCTGCCCGATGATGCGCAGAACTGTTTGATGTCTGAGATCAAGTCTTACAAAATAGTGTAATCCCACAATCCACTGGCTTCATGAAGCGGTCGTACAGTACCTCACCGTACTTACACCTGTGCTCGCTTTCACTCCGCCTATCGTTTCATCGTGGGGGGGGGTTGCTAGACAAACGATGCTCATGTTCCGGGACCAGAGCCAGCTCGTCCGGCAGCTGGCGCGACGCTCAGTAGACTGATCCATCAAGTCGGCAGCCGCCTCAAGGTTGTAAATGCAAGCGGAGCGCGGCAGTAGCTGCACGTGCGGGAGCAGGCCCTTCGTCTACGAGTTCGAGAACACTGTCTCAGGCTACCCCGACGGCAGCAAATGAGCGTCGGTGAACGATTGCTTCCTGCACCAGCCAGGCGGACGCCAAGCAGTAGGTACCGGATAAACCAAGTCTTGACGCCAAGCGGTAGGTATCGGGGAAACCAAGTCCTGACACCAAGCAGTAGGTATTGGGGAAACCAAGTTCTGACACCAAGCGATAGGTATCGGGGAAACCAAGTCTTGACACCAAACAGTAAGTACCTTGCGAACCCTAGCGGGGCAGCAAACTGACCGAAGACTTTGCTGGTGAGGAACAATTGTTCGACGAAGCATGCCTTTGGAGGCATTTGTGCCTCCTGAATCCGAATTCACAAACGATGTGTGCTATTGAGGATTCAAAGTCGTATGCAGGCTTTTGCAAATCATTGTAAATAAAGCACAGCTGGTGTGATCTGGGAGATGTTGACCTGACCTGACCTGACCTGACCTGGCCTGGCCTGGCCAGGTCTGGCCAACCATGCACGTTACCGGGTCAAATAAAATAGCGAATCTAAGCTACTCTGGTGCTTAGGTTGTGGCTCTGACAACCAGATTCCATTGATTGGACGACTGAAGTTCCCGACGCCATTTCATGTCATTTCGTGACATTTATGCAATCGACGGGCACAGGACGGCCATTGGTTGACTGCAAGTACCGTTGCACGCGCCAGTGACACATATCGCGCTCGTTTTGTACAGTGGCTTTGCTCCGTCCTCTTGAGCAATCTCGTTGGTGAGCTTGCACTCAAGCCAATGTGCTCAGTGTAGCATACGAAGAGCAGTACTAGATGATAATGATTGGCATCAGAAACACAGTACTAGATGACAAGTGTTGGCTTTAGAAAAGCAGTACTAGATGAGACTGATTGGCATCAGAAAAGCAGTACTAGATGAAACAGATTGGCATTAGAAAAGCATTACTAGATGAGACTTATTGACATGAGAAAAGCAATACTAGATGATAATGATTGGCATCAGAAAAAACAGTACTAGATGAAAAAGATTGGCATCACAAAAAGCAGTACTAGATGAGATTGATTAACATCAGAAAAGCAGTAGTAGATGAGAAAGATTGGCCTCAGAAAAACAGTGCTAGATGCCACTTCCTAAACTGGACAACTCAGACACAAGTCCTGAGGGTGAGACATGAACAGAAATAACACTTGGGCTTTACACCCCTCCTCCTCTTGAGGAGGAGGGGTGTACCTCCACCCTTGACCACAAATTCCGAGATCGTTCCTACTTCCTCCGCCCCCCTCCTCAGCGACCGTGTCGATGTGTCGAGTTGTCGAGTTGCCTTTTCTTATTTTTAAAAGTCATACACTTCCGAGAAAATGGGACTCAATAAGATGTACATCTTTACGGCCACCCAGGAGAGCGGAGTTGAGGTTGGTCCATAATTTCCCGTCGCGGAATATTTGAAACAGTTTTTGATGAGTAGGATATTTAATATTTTTATCTTTTGATTTGATGACATTTAGTGCATCAATGAACATTATGAAAGTAAATAGCATTACGGCAGAACGTCTTTTGGTGATATTTAAACGGAAACTCCAAAAAGCAACAAAATACACGTATATTCCAGCACTGCGCTTTCCTCATGGTACACACATTTTGACTGAAATGCAGGCCTATCTTATTAATTTCATTCGACTTTCCTGTTTAGCATGTGCAAAAGACTGTCTGTCGTAACGTTCGTTACATCCAGCATGTTCATTAATGCACCTTGTCTCCTTTTTAAAACAAACAAAAACCTACACGAACTTTCCAGAACCTGAGTACGGACGCTTCCAGACACGAAGGCTGCATCTGCCAGTGACCATGTTTAGTGCACGCCCCCTTCGACTTGCCAGTGATCCGGTCCAATGCGCAAACACCTCGACTGTATCTGCCAGTGACCCTGTCCAGTGTGCCACCCCTCGACTGTATCTGCCAGTGACCCTGTCCAGTGTGCTACCCCTCGACTGTATCTGCCAGTGACCCTGTCCAGTGTGCCACCCCTCGACTGTATCTGCCAGTGACCCTGTCCAGTGTGCCACCCCTCGACTGTATCTGCCAGTGGCCCTGTCCAGTGTGCCATCCTTCGACTGTATCTGTGAGTGACCCTGTCCAGTGTGCCACCCCTCGACTGTATCTCCCAGTGGCCCTGTCCAGTGTGCCATCCCTCGACTGTATCTGTCAGGGACCCTGTCCAGTGTGCTACCCCTCGACTGTATCTGCCAGTGACCCTGTCCAGTGTGCCACCCCTCGACTGTATCTGCCAGTGACCCTGTCCAGTGTGCCACCCCTCGACTGTATCTGCCAGTGGCCCTGTCCAGTGTGCCATCCTTCGACTGTATCTGTGAGTGACCCTGTCCAGTGTGCCACCCCTCGACTGTATCTCCCAGTGGCCCTGTCCAGTGTGCCATCCCTCGACTGTATCTGCCAGTGGCCCTGTCCAGTGTGCTACCCCTCGACTGTATCTGCCAGTGACCCTGTCCAGTGTGCTACCCCTCGACTGTATCTGCCAGTGACCCTGTCCAGTGTGCTACCCCTCGACTGTATCTGCCAGTGACCCTGTCCAGTGTGCTACCCCTCGACTGTATCTGCCAGTGACCCTGTCCAGTGTGCCACCCCTCGACTGTATCTGCCAGTGGCCCTGTCCAGTGTGCCACCCCTCGACTGTATCTGTCAGGGACCCAGTGAGCCACCCCTCGACCGTATCTGTCAGTGACCCTGTCCAATGAGCCAACCCTCGACTGTATTTGTCAGTAACTTTGTCTAGTGCGCCATACGCCTCTGATGACTGTTTAACCGTCTACCGCTTGCTGTCCAGCAACTCGCTTCTGCGGCTGCAGACAGCCAAAATGGCATAGTGTGAGGACACCGCATCGGCAGCTCCCTGACTTACCGTAGGCCGGACGGAACTGGTGTGTTTGTCGAGCCTCGAGATGCCCCGTCAATATTAATTGAACAATAACACATCCTTGTTAAATGAGATTGGCTGAATGAAGGCAAACTGCCGATCTTAACAGGCTCGTGACGGAAACTACGCGGCAGCCTCCTCCACCATAAGGGTCAGACGAGCTCCGGATGGTTGATGCGTGACTACAGCGTTGCGCCCGCGGCCCTTGTATCAAGGAGTCATCCAGGGAATTAACCATGGTACCAAGTTATTCATCTCGTGGTGCGAATTTGGTCCTACTTGGCCATGAGCATATCGTGCTCTTTTGCAGGCTTTTTCGTATTGTTGAAATCTTATCAAGTTGTGAATGAAGGCGACGTTGATTTTGCGAGTTGCTGTGCACACACGTGCTCTGCTTTGCATGTACGTGCGCGGTGTTTTGCATTGTGTACGCCACGTGTGTCATGGTTTGTATTGTGCATGTTACGTGTTTCATATTCTGTATTGTGCATGCTGCGTGTGTCATGTTCTGTGTTGTACATGCTACCTGTGCCATGTTCTGTGTTGTACATGCTACCTGTGCCATGTTCTGTGTTGTGCATGTTACGTGTGTCATGTTCTGTGTTGTACATGCTACCTGTGCCATGTTCTGTGTTGTGCATGTTACGTGTGCCATGTTCTGTGTTGTGCATGTTACGTGTTTCATATTCTGTATTGTGCATGCTGCGTGTGTCATGTTCTGTGTTGTACATGCTGCGTGTGTCATGTTCTGTATTGTGCATGTTACGTGTTTCATATTCTGTATTGTGCATGCTGCGTGTGTCATGTTCTGTGTTGTACATGCTACCTGTGCCATGTTCTGTGTTGTGCATGTTACGTGTGTCATGTTCTGTATTGTGCATGTTACGTGTTTCATATTCTGTATTGTGCATGCTGCGTGTGTCATGTTCTGTGTTGTACATGCTACCTGTGCCATGTTCTGTGTTGTGCATGTTACGTGTGTCATGTTCTTTTTTATGTTCTGTGTTGTACATGCTACCTGTGCCATGTTCTGTGTTGTACATGCTACCTGTGCCATGTTCTGTGTTGTGCATGTTACGTGTGCCATGCATGTTATGTATTGCATGTTACGTGTGTCATGTTCTGTGTTGTGCATGTTACGGTGCATGTTCTGTGTTGTACATGTTACGTGTGTCATGTTCTGTGTTGTGCATGTTACGTGTGTCATGTTCTGTGTTGTGCATGTTACGTGTGTCATGTTCTGTGTTGTGCATGTTACGTGTGTCATGTTCTGTGTTGTACACCTGTGCCATGTTCTTTTATGTTACGTGTGTCATGTTCTGTGTTGTGCATGTTACGTGTGTCATGTTCTGTGTTGTGCATGTTACGTGTGTCATGTTCTGTGTTGTGCATGTTACGTGTGTCATGTTCTGTGTTGTGCATGCTACCTGTGTCATGTTCTGTGTTGTGCATGTTACGTGTGTCATGTTCTGTGTTGTACATGCTACCTGTGCCATGTTCTGTGTTGTGCATGTTACGTGTGTCATGTTCTGTGTTGTGCATGCTACCTGTGTCATGTTCTGTGTTGTGCATGCTACGTGTGTCATGTTCTGTGTTGTACATGCTACGTGTGTCATGTTCTGTGTTGTGCATGTTACGTGTGTCATGTTCTGTGTTGTACATGCTACCTGTGCCATGTTCTGGGTTGTGCATGTTACGTGTTTCATATTCTGCATTGTGCATGCTGCGGTGTATGTTCTGTGTTGTACATGCTACCTGTGCCATGTTCTGTATTGGGCATGTTACGTGTTTCATATTCTGCATTGTGCATGCTGCGTGTGTCATGTTCTGTGTTGTACATGCTACCTGTGCCATGTTCTGTGTTGTGCATGCTACGTGTGCCATGTTCTGTGTTGTACATGCTACCTGTGCCATGTTCTGTGTTGTACATGCTACCTGTGCCATGTTCTGTGTTGTGCATGTTACGTGTGTCATGCATGTTAGTCACAAGCGATGTGAATCGCAACGGCCACGTACGTAACTAAAGAAGAAAGTATGTGGTGTACTATGTATTGTATACATCTCATTAACACCAATCTATTCATCGCGCTTGGAAGTTAAACCACCGAAAACAAAGGTAGCGCTGAATCGTGATGCTGCAGATCAATTTCCAGCGAAAAATGAAACCATTAATTTCCTAAAATTACAGCAATGCGAATACTATGTGGATGGTATAAACATGGGCCAATATGAGGTAGGTTTTGTGGCGCGTTCCCAATGTGCGCTGTGTACCTTTTTGTGTCCCATAACTGACCTTCGCCATCTACATTGGACAAGACTTATACATACAAACATATTTATACACACACGCACACACCTATACACACACACACACACACACATACATATATATATATATATATATATATATATATATATATATATATATATATATATGTTTAAAAACAATATATAATATATATATATATATATATATATGTATATATATACATATATATACATATATATATATATATATGCATATATACATGGCGTTGCTTCACCGTGTCACCCAGTGTGACATTCCGATATATATTATGGCCGACTCAAGTTTATTATCCATGGATCTGCCCTGTTCCAGTCAAAGACACCATTAGAAGCATTTGAATAAGGAAGGCATGGAGTGGAACCCTTCCGGTGCAGGCACATAATCGGCCACCACATCTCCATGGAATGGGCTATGGAACTTCTCTGGTGCAGGCACATAATCGACCACCATATCCCCGCAGGGAATGGTGGACCAGCGGCAGCTGCGCTCTCTTGGCGGCCATATAGTCTTCCACCTTATTGCGTTTAGTTTTCGCGGAGGTTCAGAGACTTCATAAATAAGCAAAACCCATTGCAACAATTGGACGCGGTTCATTAGAATGTGGACTGCGCGCTCGAGTGTTCGCGCCGAGCCCAATGCCGGAAATACTGCCTACAGTCTCGGCGTAGATGCATGAAAAAATACCCATCATCCTAAGTTTGCTGCAATCGTGTAGAAATCAATCTCATCTGCAAAAGATAGTGTACACATCTAAAACGTGAATGCTTTATGCGAGTTGTCTGATGAGCATGGTACCGCACTGTGTGTCGGATCTTTATATTTATTGCCTTCCCGATCAGCCCATGCCGCATGCCGCACCCAACTTTTCCGCGATACACCCTCCGTCGGACCGGCACAAGCCACACAGTCAGGCTCAGCCTCGGGCTCGCATGCTGCGTGGCAACTCGACATAGTCACGTGACCAGCTGGTCCTGAGCCTTCTGAACCGGCACCGACGGTGCTCCGCTATAAACCATGCTCTTTGAACAAAAAACATGCACGTAATTGTAATGTAGTATAGTGGTGAAACCAACTACAATCCCCATCCAAAGACCGGATCAAATTATGTGCGGAAAAACTAAGGCCCGAAAGACCATAGCAAAAAATAAAATTATTAGCAGTGTTAATGAGCATGCATGGTGCATGCACGGGATGAGGCTTGCTAGGGCTTCGCATTTCCTCATAGTTATTCTCAATCGTTTTTCAGGTTTAGAATGCAAATTTATCAGAATGTGTCGTTCTTGCGCTACCGTCAAGCATTTCAAACAATCGCATGCCGACATATAATTGCATGGTCTGCGTCTTAAGGCACGGTTTCACCACACCATCAAGGCACGGTCACATCGTGCTCGGCCAGCCTCTCTTCCCGGTTCAATTTCAGGTTGATGTGTTAGACAGGGCTGGGTCCATCACAATCAATGAATCTCTCCTGTGAATATCGGCAGCAAGCATCGAGTTACACCTGCATGTTTGCACACTCGAACTGAGTTGAAGTGTTTGATCCGAGCTCTTTCTCCACCCGGCGAAGTATGAAGCCTCTTCCTGTGCAGTGAGGTGCGCGTGCCACGCGCAGTGAAACATTGTTCGCGTACGATTTCGGATCAGCTACATCTGGAGCTATGATGACACATGCTGATGTTCGATATTTCTTCGTGCATCGCTGTGTGTGAGAAAAGCGACAACTCACATCTTTGTCGATGGAACGCCAGGGAGTGACCTGTCGGTGCTTGCCCTGTAGAGTTCATGTGCGAAGTTGGATTCAAGTCAAAGTACCACCACGCTAACAGCATCACACCCGCAGATGCGGGAGATGGAACTTTTGCTGGGAACCGTGACGGTGGGACTATTGTAAGCTAGGACGCTGTGTTCTCCATGAGTGATTATTGTATGGTGTCGAGTGTGAAGCAACAGCTAAATGTTACCTGTGCCCTTGCTACCCCCCCCCCCCGCCCCCCCCCACAGCAAAGTGAGATATTCTGTCGATGTTGCTTATAACTTAATACATGGATATGCAGCATACTTCGGATCCTATTCATGATCAGTAGTACATATATACCTTATTCACAAGCTAGAACAGAAATCAGGATCCACAGAAGACCAGCACTACAATACTTGGGCAGTAGGTTAATAGTACACGTAGAACTACACTGACACATAGATACTACCACTGGAGCCGCACCTGCGGATCATGAGAGGACTAGAAACATACCCATAGACTGAGAGCACACCTGGAGCCCAACCTGCGGGTCGTGAGAGGATTGTAACGGTACCCATAGGCCGAGAGTACACACACACACACTGCACAGCCTGATCCATCCACCAGTGTCACACTTATCACCACCGTCGCTCCGGAATTATACCACCCACAGCAGGCATGCACAGAGCTTCACCGGAAAGCCAGCGAGAGGCTCAGGATCACACCCACAGGTTAGCAGCACATCATCATCATAATCATCATCATAACGTTTATTGTAATCAATCTTGCAGTTCTATTGGACATTTTCTCGAGGAATTCGTACTTTATTTATTGGACATCGAGGACCTCGTACGCTAACCACGCCCGCAGGTTAGCAGCACATCGAGGACCTTGTACGCTAACCACGCCCACAGGTTAGCAGCACATCGAGGACCTCGTACGCTAACCACGCCCACGGGTTAGCAGCACATCGAGGACCTCGTACGCTAACCACGCCCACAGGTTAGCAGCACATCGAGGACCTCGTACGCTAACCACGCCCACAGGTTAGCAAGCACATCGAGGACCTTATACGCTAACCACGCCCGCATGTTAGCAGCACATCGAGGACTTTGCACGCTAACCACGCCCGCATGTTAGCAGCACATCGAGGACTTTGCACGCTAACCACGCCCGCACGTCTGGCATGCATCACTGAAACCGTGGGTGTGCCCGGCGTCGCAAGCGTGGGTCCATTATGTAGCTGCATGTTCGTGTGCAGTGCCACGACCGTGGCTATCTGGCCTCGGGCGCACCTGTTGTTCTGCACATGCCAGCAGTCCTCCTCACTGCCGGACCAGCCGAGACTCATGCATTAGTGTCATCGCACGAACGGCTGTCCAACGGCCTGAACT
Organism: Ashinkailepas kermadecensis; assembly: GCA_034440615.1. Lineage (NCBI taxonomy): Eukaryota > Metazoa > Arthropoda > Thecostraca > Neolepadidae > Ashinkailepas > Ashinkailepas kermadecensis. Next base: position 108,829 of record JAOTOM010002856.1, on the reverse strand, counting down.
GAACACGCCTGCATCGTACAGTACATGTTGATCAAAGACTGCTGGCTAGTGCAGCGAAGTGGTCAGCGAGGCGAGTAATCGATTCACCTGCTGGCATAGTAGATAGCCATTCGAGCAGAACAGAGTCACAACTATTCGAGGCGCCGACCGAACCGGGTTTTCTGAGCCGTAAGCAGCATTTTCCTTCCTGTAAACAAGTCATCAATTGCTAATTTTCCGGATGAGTTCTTTTGCATTCGACAGGCATGTTCCGTCTGGGTCCGGTTTATAAGACATTGCACTAATTCAGGTAATGTATAGTTCCCATTCCGTAGACTAGTGGTTCTGCCGACCAATTTCAGACTGAGGCGGGTAACGCTCACAACTTCTGCAGTTGGACGGACCACTCAAACGGCATGTGACCGTGTTGCCTCCGAAGTCGTGAGTTCTCAACCACGAGATGCTTCCTCCCGGCTGATTTGGCCACTCAACAAGGAACCGAAGGGCGAAGATAACGGAATGTGAAGGTTTATTTTGTGGTTCATCCTGTGGTTTTGTTGGAAGTGCACTTGACGCGTGTTTCCCAACAAAATGAGAGCTCAGCGGGAAATGGTAGTCGATCTGCTGTTCTACGGGGTCAGCTGCGACGTCAGCTACGACGTCAGCTACGGCGTCAGCTACGGGGTCAGCTGCGACGTCAGCTACGGCGCCAGCTGCGGCGTCAGCTGCCACGTCAGCTACGTTAGCTTCGGCGTCAACTGCTGCGGTGGGCGGGTCGGCAGCCGACCTTCAGTCTGGGGATTTCTGACACCGCGGGAGATCACCACCTGTGGCAGCTTCCCGAGACGCACTCATCGAGACATAAGATGGCATAGGTACAGGGTCGATGCAGCAATCTAACGTGGATGGAGTTGTTGCGTGCTCGTCAGAATTAGTCCAGGAATCAGTCGTTTTTGATGTGCGTCAATTGAGATAACTATGAAGACGTCATAGCCAACGTCATAGCTAATGCCATGGATAACGTCAATTGTGGTAGTATTAAGGAACGGTTATGATATGGAACAGAGCAAATGCGCGGCTTGAAGACAAATCGATGAGTGCAGATGGCCTAAATCCAGCACATGAGGTAGTGAACGGCGGCTTTATTGATCCTAAGTGGCTCCCCGCCCCGCTTACTCAGTTTTGATTCGTTCCCTTTTGTCGTTCCAGATTTTTCCATGGAACTCGAGCCAGCCTCTTCAGTGTTTGGGAGCTGCCTATGGGTGGCTTCCGAACACTGAGGATTACTTGCAGCCAATATACGTCGTTGGATTATACAATGGAAATGCTAGCCTGATGCTATTGTCTCATCAAATAAATTTTAGCTGAAAACACTGATGGGTGACGTTGAATTAATTACAAATTAGAAGTTGTCAATTTTTGCACTAAAAAACAGCAACAAAGGTGACACCTGACGAGGTGCCACTGTTGTCGCAAAAATGATGAGTTGCTGTACAGATGGCTACTTTTTGCAAGATGAGTTCATTTTGATGTTCGATAGTGTTGATGACGTTGAGTGCATTAGTGAGCATTATTAATGTCAAATATATTCGGACAGATTGGTTTTTGCTTACGATAATAAGAAAAAGGCGAACCATATAAACGATAATATTTGAGCCAAGTCCGTACTCGGAGTATGCACGCTTGGACAAAAACACAGCAACATTAAATACACAGCAACACAGCAACACATGGCGGGGACTGTGGGAACAGCAGCAGCTGTATGTTCAGTAGACGCAAGAGCAGCAGCTGTATGCTCCGCAGACGCAAGAGCAGCAACTGTGTGCTCAGCAGACACAAGAGCAGCAGCTGTATGCTCCGCAAATGTAAGAGTAGCATCTGTATGATCAGCAGGCGCAAAAGCATTAACCGTATGTTCAGCAGATACAAGAGCAGCAGCTGCATGCTCAGCAGTCGCAAGAGCATCAGTTGTATGCTCAGTAGAATCGGAGGACCAAGAACGACAGATGTAGGAACAATTGATGTAAAATACCCAGGTCGAAGCTCAGTAGACGTTGGAGCGGAAGTTCGCCAGACGTAGGAGTAGCAGGTAGTCAACTCAGCATATGCAGGAGAGGCATACGTTGGGTCGTCAGTGATAAAAACAACAGACGTAAGCTCTGCAGCCGTAGGATATCCAGACGTAGGCTCAACAGATGTAGGAACAATAGAATGTCATCAACAGGTGACTGTATCTCGGACGTAAAAAAAAGACATTAAATTGGAAGACTAAGGGGCAGCAATCCGAAATTCAGCAGACATCAGAGCTGCCGATATAGAATCCCAAGACTTCGACTCAACATACTTCAATGGCGTCGTTTCCTCCTGTTAAGCACAGTAGACTGCTAAACATGCTCTGTATCTAGAATCTCAGACACCCGAATAACGATTCTCTGGAAGGCATGCACTGCTCACTTGGTCATCAATTCATGCTGCTGTCTACCAGTGTCAATCTTCTACCACTTCGTTTCAGGAAGGCTGTCGTTCGAAGCGAACCTTTGATGCTTTCACTGAGTAACTGGCTGCAATGGACATTGTTCCTGTGCTGTACATGTTTCGCATTGGACAATGCCCATGTCCATGTCCATGTGAACAAAATGTCCACCACATCGTGGCTAGCTAACTTGCGAGAACTTCGGCACAGCCCCAGCACTTCAGCATCTCATGAGAAATATATTCGTCCGTTAATATTGGCCTGCTTTTCGGCACATGTCATGGTTTGGATCAGAACATCGCGGCATGAATTAATGAGTACTTGGCTGCGGAGTTAATCGGGACCCAATCAACAAAGCATGCATTGTTAGCATTTGCAGCTGTCGGGGATGTCAGACCCTCCTGCATGTTATCCTGCATGACCTCGTACACGGGCGTACAGAATCCTCCACGGTGTACGACCAGAGTCAATTTAAGCCTGACACAGGAGTTTTACCAATAGCTTTACAACTATACCTGTTATCACATTCAGTCTGACAGCGCATGCTGTCACCTTGCATACCGCACAGCTGCTGTTTCTTTGTGCTGTGGACTTGCATGTTACATGCTGCCGAAATGAATAGGATATGATATACAGTACACAAGACATTGGGTAGAGGAGCGTGATGCGTGAATCCTAAATTCGCCCCGATTGTGCACCGTCCGACACGATTTCATTCCAGACCGGTTCAAAACTCAACACATCGTGACGAGTTGTGACTTCAGTTCGTCCGCCATGCACTGGATACAACAAACCACAACTGGTCACTCGGTTTGTCAGCAGGCACAATGCATCATGTGGACAATATAGGCATGCAGTTTGCGAGACATTTGCGATGTGGCATGTAGCTTACGGAACGGAAGCCACTAAGTGTCTGTTTCGAGGTTGTTGTATTCCACTCGTGTCCACACATTTTAAGGACGTCTCGTTGGGCGTCGGTAGCTTAGTGGCTAAGCTGGGCGTTTGAGAAACCAGAGGTACGGGGTTCGATTCCCCGTGGTGCCCGTCCTTCCTGCTGGGGTGAGAGGCAAGCGATGTCATATGGTATCAGCTGCTTAATGCGTCGTAAAGCGGGAAACAACATCAACACACAGAGAGGATGTTTCGTGGCCAGTGAGGTAATATAGGCGGCGTGATCTGTAGGCGAAGGTATGTGTCGCGCGACCGAGATCGGTGAGCATGTATTGCGTTGGAACAGCCCATGGTATGCAGACCGTGGCAACAGTGCGTCACCAAAAAAGCAATCGGGTGCCCAGACGTGCCGGAGTTCGACCTTGATTTGATGTAATCAGCTCCGAATGTGTACTATCACAGCCACCTTTCCATTGTGCGCATCCGCAATGCGTTACGACACCAAACCCTTGTTTCTTGTTTCGCACTCGTCGATTACATGGTGAGATCGTGCGGCGATGGGCCAACCCCCACTATGTGATCGTTTTCTGGGCACGTCATTTATGAACGATGGAACTGAATCTGACCGGCCGTCCCTATCTTCGGAATTAGTGCATGTATCGGAAACAGGGAATCGAATCTTGGTGGGATTCGATGATAGGAAGCCGTAAGCTGATAGCTTTCATAGTTGTGCATGACGTTGAAGAACTGTGTGCCATTGTGAGTAACTATTAATAAACCACTACTGTTTTTAGGCAGTGTGTCGCCTCCCTAAAAGTGATTGCAGGGAAATGGTAATAAAGTGGGTCAGTGAGAACCCAGAGAGATGTCACCAGAAAGACGATATTTCACTGCATCAGAAAATGTGAATGAAATACGTGAATATTATACCACAAAAGTTTTGCAAGTGCACTTTCATTGTTAGTGGGTCATCCGAAGGAGAAATGAGGCATTTATTTTCCGATATCTAAGCCCATCTAAAAGCATTCATATACGTGTTGAGTATTTAGGTCGAAACCGGGACATACCATGTAGGTTATTGGTTTTACGACATGTCGACCGTTGAGTCATATAGCGTCGCCAATCTCTCACGCTGATTGGTCGCGGGCGAAGGTAGCGACAGATGAGATTCGAACCCACAATCTTTCGATTGTGAGACGAGCATCTCTAGACCACTCGTCCCCTCCGGGACATACCAGTGCTTCAAATTTTTCACCAGCTATTGATAGCACAAGCAACTCAGAAAATGTGGGGAGGGGAGGTTGAAGCTCACGTGCTCTGTCACTATGTAGCTGTCTCGTAGCTCATGGACACGCGATCGACGAAACTGATACGCTTGTGGCGGTGATTTGCATTAGTTTGCTTGCTCGCCTTTCACCATGACTATTCACTCGAAAACTATACCACTTCCATGCTGCACAATTATATTCCGCTTTATGGTAGGTTCATATGCTTCAATTCGTGTTTATTGGCATGCATTGTCACTTGACGTGCAGTTCGTGTCTCGATGTCCCTCACGGCGGCCGGCACACTCAGTGGCGGCGCGCTCTCCGCCTAACTGCACCACACCGTGCGACTAACGTGCGTCTGTCACCACCCGTCCGTCACCAGCTGGGCGGTGGTGGCTGACTGCCAGCCACCCGTCCGTCACCAGCTGGGCGGCGGTGGCTGACTGCCAGCCACCCGTCCGTCACCAGCTGGGCGGCGGTGGCTGACTGCCAGCCACCCGTCCGTCACCAGCTGGGCGGCGGTGGCTGACTGCCAGCCACCCGTCCGTCACCAGCTGGGCGGCGGTGGCTGACTGCCAGCCACCCGTCCGTCACCAGCTGGGCGGCGGTGGCTGACCCAGCCACCCGTCCGTCACCAGCTGGGCGTGGTGACCCACCCCCGTCCGTCACCAGCTGGGCGGCGGTGGCTGACTGCCAGCCACCCGTCCGTCACCAGCTGGGCGGCGGTGGCTGACTGCCAGCCACCCGTCCGTCACCAGCTGGGCGGCGGTGGCTGACTGCCAGCCACCCGTCCGTCACCAGCTGGGCGGTGGTGGCTGACTGCCAGCCACCCGTCCGTCACCAGCTGGGCGGCGGTGGCTGACTGCCAGCCACCCGTCCGTCACCAGCTGGGCGGCGGTGGCTGACTGCCAGCCACCCGTCCGTCACCAGCTGGGCGGCGGTGGCTGACTGCCAGCCACCCGTCCGTCACCAGCTGGGCGGCGGTGGCTGACTGCCAGCCACCCGTCCGTCACCAGCTGGGCGGTGGTGGCTGACTGCCAGCCAGCCGTGCCATGGTGCCATGGTGCCATGGTCCCCTCGGCAGTGGCGCAGGCTCCATTGGCGCTCTTCTCACGGCAAGCTATCCTATTAGCCAAATAGGCAGACCGAGATTCGCCTATCAATTTGTGTCAGTCGCTGCTGCTGTCGTGCGGTGCCCCCGGGAATCGGTGCGGGACGGCTGCTGTGGACAGATGGCCGCTAAAAGACGGATATGGGCGGCTGAACCAGACGAGAGACGGCCGCTGCGGACGGGGGCGTCCAGGGACAGACGGGAGATGGCCGCTGGAGAAAGGGGGCGGCTGCACCAGACGGGAGACGGCCTCTGCAGACGGAGGTGGCCATGGACAGACGGGAGACGGCCGCTGCAGATGGGGGTGACTAGGGATAGAGGGGAGACAGACGCTGGAGAAAGGGGGTAGCCAGGGACAGACGGGAGACGGTCGCTGCAGACGGGGGTGGCCAGGGATAGAGGGGAGACAGACGCTGGAGAAAGGGGGTAGCCAGGGACAGACGGGAGACGGTCGCTGCAGACGGGGGTGGCCAGGGACAGATGGGAGACGGCCGCTGCAGATGGGGGTGACTAGGGACAGAGGGGAGACAGACGCTGGAGAAACGGGGTGGCCAGGGACAGACGGGGGACGGTCGCTGGACAAAGGGGGTGGCCAGGGACAGAGGGGAGACGGTCGCTGGACAAAGGGGGTGGCCAGGGACAGACGGGAGATGGCCGCTGGAGAAAGGGGGCGGCTGCACCAGACGGGAGACGGCCTCTGCAGACGGAGGTGGCCAGGGGCAGACGGGAGACGGCCGCTGCAGATGTGGGTGACTAGGGATAGAGGGGAGACAGACGCTGGAGAAAGGGGGTAGGCAGGGACAGACGGGAGACGGTCGCTGCAGACGGGGGTGGCCAGGGATAGAGGGGAGACAGACGCTGGAGAAAGGGGGTGGCCAGGGACAGACGAGAGACGGACCGAGACGGATGGAGATGGACAAACGGGAGGAGGGCAGGGAAGAACGGGGGTGGACAGAGACAAGTGGGAGGCGTGCAGGAATAGACGGGGATAACAGAGACAAGTGGGAGGCGGGCAGGAATGGACGGAGATAACAGAGACAAACGGGAGGTGCGCAGGGAAAACCGGGAGGCGAACAGGGATAGACGGAAACTGTCAGAAACTGAGGAAGATGGGAACAGACATGCGAACACTGCCCAGATGGATTAGAGGACTGGCCAATAAAAAATAGAGAGACCAGCGAATAATGTGGCAGAACAGCCGGAAAACACGGCGAAAAAGTTGGAACATCGACGGTATCCTGGCCACGTATGCTGTTCACAATGTAGGTACTATCGTAATTTATTACCTACGCATTGTGATAGACCACAGTACTCAATATTGAGCAGCAACAGGTGATGCAAGCGCATCGCTTCATACTTGGCCGGAACGCAACTCAACTTGGGATATATACTCATACATGGCATACATACTCAACTTGGCCGGAAACCATAAAAGCTACAAGTAATCGGAAAGTAAAAGTTCGCACCATACCTGATGCATTTAGAGATGTGAGCGGCAATATCGGTCATTATGATCAAATGCCTAATACATTTAATCTTTCCTTCCATGGGAAAGAAGATTTATGTCAGAATTCCGTCCATAGATAACAGAACAACGGAATGCCTACCCAGATATCCTTATAGCGTTTTTGATAATATTGTCTCAAAAGTAGAGGAAGCAGTTGAGGAAAATGTGACACCTCTCAGCTACCTATTAGTGATTATCATATAATGAATATGTATGAGCTGTAGTGATTATTGTATTTTCCAAGTCAAGACATAATAATAGTTTGAATAACTTGCACAAAATCGTTCTATCAATTGCCCTATGGTCCATGATTGACTGACTCATTATCAATTGAAAACTGACCCATGATTGACTCTCGGTGTTTGGTCTGACCCAAGGCTCGTTACTACCTTTTGTCTCGTGTTAATTGATGTGCCCCTGCGCCGTGCTCTATTTTCTACCTGTGTCTAACCTATGCCAAAATGTGGCTACTGTTCATCGGTGTCTGACAAGTGCGGAAACCACTTGTACCACGCCTGTAACGGAAACCACATACGTGACCCTTGTCTATTTACGTCTACGTCTGCATACATGACCGTCCTTTGCCATATATGTGACCCGTACGTTGCCGGCCTGTGACCCGTGTACCACGCCTGCAGCGGAGCCGAGTCAGAGAGCGGCGGTCGGTGTCGGCCCCAGCTTCACCCTGCTGCCGGCGCGAGACGCGGGCGTGTTCAGCCACCGCACCGAGGCCAGCCTGCAGTGTCGCGCCTCTGGCTCGCCCACTCCCCAGCTGGCCTGGGTGGCGGCCGACGGCCGTCAGCTGAGCTCGCTGCCGGCCGTGCGTCTGGTGGACGGAGGACTCATCAGGTGGGTGGGCCGGGTCACGCCACCGTCACGTCAGTCGACCGGCTCAGACGGCTGAGTGGGTCAGCACAGCACACCCACTGCAGCCACAGCCACAGCCGCCACAGCCACAGCCGCCACAGCCACAGCCGCCACAGCCACAGCCGCCACAGCCACAGCCGCCACAGCCACAGCCGCCACAGCCACAGCCGCCACAGCCGGCACAGCACACCCACTACAGCCACAGCCGCCACAGCCGCCACAGCCGCCACAGCCACAGCCGCCACAGCCACAGCCGCCACAGCCGGCACAGCGCACCCACTACAGCCACAGCCGCCACAGCCACAGCCGCCTCAGCCGCCACAGCACACCCACTACACCACAGTCACAGCCGCCACAGCCACAGCCGCTACAGCCGGCACAGCCACAGCCGCCACAGCCGGCACAGCACACCCACTACAGCCACAGCCGCCACAGCCACAGCCGCCACAGCCGCCACAGCCGCCACAGCCGCCACAGCCACAGCCGCTACAGCCGGCACAGACGCCACAGGACACCCACTACAGCCACAGCCGCCACAGCCACAGCCGCCACAGCCGCCACAGCCGCCACAGCCGCCACAGCCGCCACAGCCGCCACAGCCGACACAGCCGCCACAGCCGGCACAGCCGCCACAGCCACAGCCGCCACAGCCACAGCCGCCACAGCCACAGCCGCCACAGCCACAGCCGCCACAGCCGGCACAGCACACCCACTACAGCCACAGCCGCCACAGCCGCCACAGCCGCCACAGCCGCCACAGCCGCCACAGCCACAGCCGCCACAGCCGACACAGCGCACCCACTACAGCCACAGCCGCCACAGCCACAGCCGCCTCAGCCGCCACAGCACACCCACTACACCACAGTCACAGCCGCCACAGCCGCCACAGCCGCCACAGCCGCCACAGCCGCCACAGGACACCCACTACACCCCACCCACCACAGTCACAACCGCCACAGCCACAGCCGCCACAGCCAAGGCCGCCACAGCCACAGCCGCCACAGCCAAGGCCGCCACAGCCACAGCCGCCACAGCCGGCACAGCCGCCACAGCCACAGCCACCACAGCCACAGCCACCACAGCCACAGCCACCGCACCCATCACAGCCGCCACAGCCGCCACAGGACACCCACTACAGCCACAGCCGGCACAGTCGCTACAGCCACAGCCGCCACAGCCACAGCCGCCACAGCCGCCACAGCCGCTACAACCGCCACAGCCACAGCCGCCACAGCTGCCACAGCCGCCACAGCCGCCACAACCGCCACAACCGCCACAGCCGCCACAGTCGCCACAGGACACCCACTACACCCCACCCACCATAGTCACAACCGCCACAGCCTCAGCTGCCACAGCCATAGCCATAGCTGCCACACCATATCACACCACACCACACCACACCACACCACACCACACCACACCACACCACACCACACCACACCACACCACACCACACCACACCACACCACATCCGCCAGTCAGCTCAAGGCCGCAGTGTGCTAATGGCGCGCTACCCACCAGTTCCCCACTATTTGAGGTATAATATATGGAAGCACTATCGCCTTCGATCTTGGTGCACACAGTTGAGGACCCCGGAAGCGAGTCGATTGGGAGCGTGCAATATATGATTCAAGGGCGGCCAGTGGCCGTGCCGTGTTCGAGAGGTCAGCAATGAAGTGGGTCGAGGAGGAACAGAGCACGGGAATGTTTTGGCGACGTGTCTGCGCGGTGATGAGGCCGATAGGAGTGCAGCGTAAGGAAATGATGCGTTTGGCCAGCCGAATTGGCTGGGAAGGTCGCATTCAACCGTGATCATTATCGCATGCGAGGTGGGGGTATGGGGGATTGTAGAGCAAGAAGACATGGTGTTAAAACATGTGATATCGCAACATATGCATCCTGTGCAGAGAGGATATCAATGGGGACATGGTCTTGTTTCTTCAGTGCAACACTAACGATGGAAACGAATGTGGAAAAAGTGCTTTGTCCGAAGGCAGGGGGGGGGGATAAATTTCAAGAGTCAAACCTAAAGGGAACGTATGACTTACTAGAGAAGTTGTGGTATGTACTACCCGAAAACGACTTTGCAAACCAAGCAGCAAAGGAAAAGTACCATCGCTTGGTTCCAAAGTGGTTTGAGATGCCCCCACCCCACAAAAATACCTTCAAGTTCTGATCTAAAAAGAGTTGACTACGGAAGCACTGGGTCCTTTAACGCTACCTCGTGCAATGCATATGCACAAAGAAGTGTGCAATATGACCTCAGTGTTTGCTTCCGTGCATTATCGCTGCCAAATTCATGCAAGAACCCCAAATGCCGAAAGCTTCAGCTGCAGTCAAAAATAAGTTAGGCACCAATACATTGGACCCACCTTAGGTTCCTTCACTGAAAAAAATTGCATTTAAATTTCGAGCCGTTTCTTTATGCCCCAGTGACGTCATCAGCTCATGCCGTATGACATGCGTTCGTTCGTTCGCTTTGTTCGCTCACTCACTCACCAAGTCTGAATCTTGGATGGTATGGTGTGGCACGACTTCTCCCGTTGTTCGGCTTTCCTCTCAGTTGATGCAGCACACAAACGTTCATCACAGTGTACCCTATATTGTCCTGTCACTGAGCTGACCAGAGTCTGGAGCTGGGGTAGGCAGGTCACGTGACATGGTGTAGCACCGCGTGACCAGCGGCACGCGTGTCCGCACGACTTGTGCGGGCGCCAGATGTGCAGTCACGGAACCGCTCTTCAAAACGGAAATTGCTAATACGTCCGAGGAGGTCTGGTGATAAAAGTTGGTATGGCCCAAACGTAGAAGAGCCTGTCACTGTACCAGCAGGAAAATAAGGTTGTATGGGTGGAGATGGGCCGGGATGGGATGGGTCGGCTCAGCTGGGGTCGCGTCGAGTAAAATCGGGTCTGGTGGCAGGCATGAACGACTTTCGCATATGCACCTGACGTGCTTGCTGAGGCTGGGCCCTCACTAAAGCCAGATGTCCTGTTGTAAATGTCTCACGTCCCCAATATATAACAACAACGCTCAATTCCACGATGCTGGGATTTTAATCGATCGGATTGTTTCCATCATCTCCGTCCACCGGCAAGCTGTCGGCCTGTTCGCCGTGACTGGCACGTGAAGCTTATCATCTGGCTTCCTCCCAGTGTGAGTTCCTCAGCCGACTTCGGTCTGCGTCCGGCTATCATCTGACGACGGAGCCCGTCGGCACCCTGTTGACATTGTGCCGGCTGAAAGGGTGAAGCGATCGGCCAGATTCGCGGCCGCCGCCGGCGCCGCCCATTGTTGCCGCTGCAATCCATTCCTGGCCGTGCCGCGGCAACTGGCGGCAGCGGGCCGACAGACGGCTGACCGACTGCTGCGCAGCGACACCGACGGCTGCAGAGCAACGGCAACACAGCAATACCGACTGCTGCACAGCGACACCGACGGCTGCAGAGCAACGGCAGCACAGCAATACCGACTGCTGCGCAGCGACACCGACGGCTGCAGAGCAACGGCAGCACAGCAATACCGACTGCTGCACAGCGACGCCGACTGCTGCACAGCAACACCGACTGCTGCACAGCGACACCGACTGATGCACAGCGACACCGACTGATGCACAGCAACACAGCGCCACCGGCTACCAGAGCGGGCCTCCGACGTGCCGCCCGAGCGGGATCACACATTCGAGACACGCAGCAGCTGGACGTGAAGTGACGTCATCAGCTCGGGTATTCACAGGCTTTGAGCCGGTGCAGTCGTAATCTGCCGAAAAGGCCGACACGGGAGTCGTGTGACACTCGGCCGCCGCGCCCGCAGGTACCGGTGCAGAGCCGTATTGACCGAACGCCGGTTGAGAGCGCCGCGCGTGCATCCACGGACCAGCGCACTGGAGCGGCCGTCTTACGGTGTCGCCGACAGTGGCGCTATTTGCGCTGCAACGCACGGCTGCATGCAGGGGACAGCTGGGAGCCGGGGCTGCGGGACAACTGGGACAAGCGCTTTCGCCCTGAAAATCCTGCGCGAAGGTGCCCACACCAGGGTTGGACAAACGGCCTTGGTCTGGATTTTGTCATCCAGCACGTTGTCCTCTCCGACAGATCAGCCCCTCCGGAACAACGCAGTCATGGACCATTCAAAGGGTGATGCAACTTGCACACGATTGCATTCCTACTAACCTGGGGGCAACTGTCACCCAGACCGCTTCCACTACTGATACTAAAATGGATTATTCTGAAATTGATTCTTCACACCCACCTCGCCTCGACCGCCACATTGCACTACCACATTGAGGGAAGAATGTCCATCAGGTTATGCCGTGTATCTCGCCGGCTGCGGTCCACACCCTGGGGCGGACGCTCCGGATGGCCGAGAAACATCCTCTCCAGCAAGTTGATGCCAGCGGAGATTCACGAAGCGTTGCAGCTTGCAACCCAAACTACTTGCAAATTGTAAATGATCACGCTTAAGCCATTTTGCTGTTTAAAGAACATTCGCACATAATACAAGAGGATATGACAAAAATTACAGTTTTTCCATACATTTTAGTGAAGAGCAAAAGCAAGTTACATAACTGTTCGCCGAATGATATCAAATTTCATCCATAATTTTGCATCATGAATTATGTGCTTTTCAGGCTTCTCCTATTTCTACTCAACTCAGTATTTCCTTTTGTTGTTGTTGAGAACTTATCACAATAACGTACTCAGTTCTTTCTCTCAGGAAATAGGATTATTCTAGCAACATGCGACCTATTTGACATTATTAATTACATATGGCTAAAACGAAATTACTTCTTGTAAGTGCCCCTTTTGTGCGACACAAGAAACATTATTTCGTAAATAATGAAATATTATGTAATTAATTTAATTATTTAGATATAATTAAATTTAATTAAATACCAATTTTCCACGATGATCACCCAACTCTTGGAATGTAAGCAGAAAATATAAATTTTAGTGAAGTACGCTTATTATTGTACTCCTAGATTTTGACTCGCGGTTTGTTGTCGAGGCTTGTTTGAGTTTGCAGTACCATATGATATAATCGTAAAGCATAGTATATCTATTTATAATGCCCTTGGTAGCAAGTAGCATATTCTGCATGTGGGGATTTCTTAGGTGAGAAGTAGCATTCTCTTTCATCCCAGATAGGCGCATATGACTGTGCCATACCTAGACGTTAAAGTAAATCATGACCAAATGAACACGCGTTTGCAGACGGCACCTTTTGTTTACGACTGACACTGGGAGAGGGAGGACGCAATGTGAAGCTTGCAACGATTTTTGTTAATGGCTATGATAATCTTCAATGAACTGGCCTATTTTCAATTGTTGAGATAGGATTAAGCTGATTTATTGCAGATTACCACAAGTTTTATGCTATAAAACGTCCGTAAGTGTAGGTTTCATGACATTCAGCAACCATATGTTATGTTTTATGCCGCCAAGCCTCCGCAGGTGTAGTCTTTGTGCCATTCAACATCCAGTGGTGTTGGTTTATGCCGTAAAAGACGAAGATATGTTAAGTTAGTTTATTGTAGATTCCCATCGGTTTTGTCATCGAGCATCCATAGGTGTAAGTCGTCATCATCCAGCATCGATATGTGCTGGTTTTCGTCAACCTCACACACTCAGCACATTTAATATTGCTTTAAGAAAATTGTTAGTTTCCATGTCATTCTTCCTGGATAATTGCTGATCCATCTGAAGGATGATGTGTGATTCGCGAGTGCAACAACTTGGACCCGTAGAACCAAATAGTGAATCTCATAACTGATCCACTGCACTGGTGGCTCCATTGTTATGTAGCATAGGTAGGGTCACCTGTCTATGTGCCTAGATGGGAACCTACTTTGGTATTGGTCTATTCATGTGCTCCTGAATTAGAAAGCCATGACACGTGTTTGGAGGTTGAATTTGAATGATGCAGTTTTGCCGTATCACAGGAATGCATGCGATAAACTAGCTGTTGGCCTAATCATGCTGTTTATTTAGTTTGAAGAGGTGCCACAGTCCGCCCGGCCGCTGCATGCTGTTTATTTAGTTTGAAGAGGTGCCGCAGTCCGCCCGGCCGCTGCATGCTGTTTATTTAGTTTGAAGAGGTGCCACAGTCCGCCCGGCCGCTGCATGCTGTTTATTTAGTTTGAAGAGGTGCCACAGTCCGCCCGGCCGCTGCATGCTGTTTATTTAGTTTGAAGAGGTGCCACAGTCCGCCCGGCGGCTGCATGTATTTTTGCGCCGGGCTGTTTATTTAGTTTGAAGAGGTGCCACAGTCCGCCCGGCCGCTGCATGCCGTTCCGCATGCACTCATTGCATGGCTTTCAGCAGTTCTGGACTGCTCACCGAAGAGAGGAGATCTCTTAGTCGGCAGTGGAAGATGCAGACCTGACCGACTCCCTTGCAACAATGCTGGTATCAGCTTCGATTCCATGGTGTTGGGATTATGTTTTTGAGGAGCTATCGAGTCAGAATAGATGCAAATCACCGGCGATGTGTGATGAAGCTATGCGAGACTGAATGGGCTTAGGTGGGAGCCGTAGCCTCTGCAAGCATACCAGCTAGGGAAGCCATTACGCCTCAGTCGTGGTTGTAACCCCCCCCCCCCCCAGCCAGTGACAACTCCCCACTGTATTAGCATTACTGCAGGGTGACGTTTCCTCGAGTGGTAAGCCTCCGTTCGTCAATCATAAAGCACGTGATGAAGAAATTTGCCGCTAAGCTGATCTGGGCGGTCAATCAGCACAACAATGCATATAAATTGGATAGCAATCGCGAGTTCTCATCACATGTCGCACGGGTTTTTGTATCCTATATCGCTAGCACTTCGCTTTAAAATTCTAGGGAGTTGCAACGGAAATGTGGCGACATATCGTGCACGGGTGGAGGTTAATACGTTGGTAGCGCAGTAATTACATCTGAAGCACAGCATATTGCGTGCTTTACCCATTGTCAGTATCAATAATTTTGTTATGGCCGAATAAGTCTGCATCCTTGTGGCACATTTGTGAAAGGGTATGGGACTGGATCCGAGAGACATAAGTGCTATATTGTGCATCATATCATCAGATCAGGACTGGAAGCACCACACATATTGTAGCCGGCGACTTTGATTGTCCATTGTGATCTCGGCTATTGGTACACTCAAGCCCCAATGGCCCTGTGGTATGACTGCTGCAGGCTCTTGACAATGGCTCACTGATGCAATCTTGACGGTCCGTGGGAAAAAAAAATAGTTCGGTAATTGTGGTAATAATTGTACTCGCGTCCGTTTGTCATGCGTGTATTTTGGTGAGACGGAGGGAAACTGGGCTGACATTTCAGCCTGCTAGCGTTATTTGCTGCGAGTTGCAGTTTTATCTGGCTTAATTTTGTACCAGGCGATAAATATGTAGGTTGTCATCCGCATAGAGGTGAACATGACAATGTTTACCAATCTCTCTATGACCAATTACGTCGATGTTCCCATAAGCTCTCCCGGATCTCCCCTACTGTGTTCTGAGATACACACACACGGTGCAGTATGCTCTCAGTGCTCTGAACATAGGCTGTGCCGTGCGCGCAGGTGTTTGCCGGTGCAGTCTACCTGGCGACGGCACATCTGGCTACAGGCTGTCCGCATGGCAGGACATACTAAGCCTCCTGTAGCTGGTGGCGGTTATGCTATCGTTAAGCGGGTCTTAAATATAATGGCGGACAATATAATGTTTGGCTTTCTATCCTCCCAAGCCGGGACGGCACTTGTTATGTGGGCTGCATGGTGACTGTTTGATCACAGGTGAAACTACGGCATGCCTCACCACCGCGTGTAGCGTCTGTGGGCGCACCGTCTCACACACATGCCAGTCTGAGAAAACTGCAGACCTTTTACGATATTTGTGCTATCAAAAGCGTGTGAAAATGTTGTAATTGGAAAATTACCGCCAAATACGTTGCTGGCGTATTTGCAGTTGCATGATTAAATCCCGAGAGAGAAGTTATGATAATCGTACAACTTTCGGTGCGAATAGTTTGACACCTCATTCCAATTGAGCCATTTTAGAGACTTTCCATCAGGCATTTTCACCTTCTGCTGTTGCACTGTTGCAAAGTAATTTATTATTGCCAGGTGTGGGAGCAATGCAGGTGATGGAAATGCCGTTTGATGAATTTTGCACAAACACGTGCTACGCAGCCGCACTGGCCTTCAAGATGCACTACCCGATGCTACGCAGTCGCAGTAGTCTTCAAGATTCACCACCCGATGCTTTGTAACACTGTGATTGCCTTCAGCCCTCGTATCTGCCGTGTGACAAGCGTGCCATCTAAAAACATGATCTTCACCGATATAGCTTGTACTCACCAAAGGAGATGACAGCCACGTAAAAAGCCTTCCGGAGTTTCGATAGCAAGTATCTTCGAGTGGCGAGCGCAGCCGACAAACAAGCAAGAACAGCGGCTCCCGGCAGCTGGCGACATAGCAGGCGAGCGCATCTGGCAGCTTTGTCATTGTTGGCAGCAGAGCAAGGCTCAAGTTGGCGACATAGCAGGCGAGAGCATCTGGCAGCCGTGGCATTGCTGGCAGCAGAGCAAGGCTCAAGGTTGGCGACATAGCAGCCGAGCGCATCTGGCAGCTTTGTCATTGTTGGCAGCAGAGCAAGTCTCAAGTTGGCGACATAGCAGCCGAGCGCATCTGGCAGCTTTGTCATTGTTGGCAGCAGAGCAAGGCTCAGGTTGGCGACATAGTAGGCGAGCACATCTGGCAGCCTTGTCGTTGTTGGCAGCAGAGCAAGTCCCAATGAAGCAGCAGCCTTGGAGTGTGGGTGCCTTTGTGGAGGAACAGAATTTCAGTGGCTTATTTATATTGTAATTGTGGAAGAGCGTCATATCGGTGCTACTCAGTGTGATCGGCAATTTCCAAGGCCGTAGCGATCAAGCCGATCACAATTTAGTTCCATATGTAGTGCAATACACCCTGCACAAGCCAATAGCTTGCTGAATGCACCTATCTTGTAATATTTGAGGATTAAGGTCCAGCGTATGCGGCTCGCTACCACTCGCAGCAGGCCCGGTTTTTAGTTGGTAGAAGTAGGAGGTATCTCCAAATCAGCATTTCCTCTTAGCGCCCTCAGCGTGACATCATTCGGACGTGAACTGAGACGACAAGAAGTGATCGATCATCAAGATCAATGTCCGCTTCCGTCAATGGCAAAAACAACCGCGCTAAGTTTCGCTCTCGTGAATGACAAACATGGTCGAGGAACAATTCCAGGCTCTTCCAGGCTTTAATGGACATCTTCCCATTGTCGTAAAAGCGTACGGCCCAGAGGTAATTTAAGGTTACAGATCCAACTCATGATTTTCTCAAACACCTACCATTTCTTTGTGTGTTCCTGAGGTGAAAGGCATCGGCTTACATCGCGAAGAGGCTTGCATGGCTGCACAATACCTGAAATCGGCATGCACTGTGATGAGATACACCCGTGTTTGCCAGAGGACACAATTTGCCTACGACTTCACTGCACCACGGAAATAACGCGAGGTGAATGATGCTACGACTTTTTTGCCGTAATTTTGTTTCCAGTGAAATGCAAAGAGATGTGTATGATACTCTTTGCTATTTTACAACTTTATCGCTATGAATTTCACAAAACATCGCTATGCAGTTTAAGGGCAGCAGAGTAACGTACACAAAAACGAACCCATCCTAGGCGACAACCAACTTTGGTCGCATCAGGCCAACATGCACGGATGCTGGATGGTATAAAACCGACACCCACGGACGTTGGATGGCTCAATACCTACACCAACGACTGTGAGATCACGTAAGACCTACACTTAGTGATTCATATTACTGACAATTATTCAACAATTATACCAGAAGCAGCACAAATAAGTTTTAGGTTAATAATAATAATCACCTAAGAATCGTAATGTATTCGAAATGTAAAAATGCCACGAAAGTGAAGCAAAATGCGGCACGAGATCTGCATTTTTCAGTTGGCATTCCTGAGTGGCACGGTGCACACTGCGTCGTCGGCAATTTAATTGCCTATTTAATTGCAATTTGCGTCACTTCCACACCTGGAAGTTAATTACCATACCTGACTATACCATACCTGCACGTACAGTGTTGCGGTCTTCATTGCAATATAAGCCATTTCTGTTTTTCAACTCGGGAACCGCACAGACATTGAAAATCATAATTGAAAATCATCAGTTAAGATGCCAGTTTTTCTGAGCAATTACCCCAAGCAGTCCATTGTCATCCTTCTTCGTAGCTTAACTATTAGTCCCGCGGAAGAAATGGCGATGAACCCTGCGCTTATCACCAGCTTCTGAAGGTCTGAGTCTACAGTACGCTGTCTGACCATACCAGGCCTGAGGCACATGCCACCCAGACCATGCAAGTGAATGTGATTTGGTTTATCTGCCCTGCAGATACCTGCCGTTTTCCTCGGACATGTATCGGCCGGATGTACACAGCGCGGAGGTGCGATGTCTGGCGTCAAACAGTGCCGGCGCCATCATCAGTCTTCCGATCCGCATCAGAGCAGGTCAGTGGCAGGCCATCAGAGCAGGTCAGTGACAGGCCATCAGAGCAGGTCAGTGATCGACCATCGGAGCAGATCAGTGATCGAGTATCAGAGCAGGCCAGTGGCCGAGCATCGGAGCAGGTCAGTGACAGGCCATCAGAGCAGGTCAGTGATCGACCATCGGAGCAGATCAGTGATCGAACATCAGAGCAGGCCGGTGGCCGAGCATCGGAGCAGGTCAGTGACAGGCCATCAGAGTAGGTTAGTGATCGACCATCGGAGCAGATCAGTGATCGAACATCAGAGCAGGCCGGTGGCCGAGCATCGGAGCAGGTCAGTGACAGGCCATCAGAGTAGGTCAGTGATCGACCATCGGAGCAGATCAGTGATCGAACATCAGAGCAGGCCGGTGGCCGAGCATCGGAGCAGGTCAGTGACAGGCCATCAGAGCAGGTCAGTGATCGACCATCGGAGCAGATCAGTGATCGAACATCAGAGCAGGCCGGTGGCCGAGCATCGGAGCAGGTCAGTGACAGGCCATCAGAGTAGGTCAGTGATCGACCATCGGAGCAGATTAGTGATCGAACATCAGAGCAGGCCGGTGGCCGAGCATCGGAGCAGGTCAGTGACAGGCCATCAGAGCAGGTCAGTGATCGGCCATCGGAGAAGATCAGTGATCGAGTATCAGAGCAGGCCAGTGGCCGAGCATCGGAGCAGGTCAGTGACGGACAACAACAACAGCTCAAAGTCCGGTCATCACGTGTTAACGAGCCTGGTTCATCGGCTTTAGTATGGTTCCAGACCAGTATTATAAATTAATGTTCAGCTCGATGCTATGACTTATGAAAACTTCTGGGATGTCGAAAAATGGATCAAGAAATAGCGTGGACGGATGATGAAGTGAGAAAAATATCGGTTGGGGCTCAAATTGTTAATCCCCCTGCATTGTAATGGTTAATAAAATACATAGAGGGAATATATAAATACATAAGTATATTTATATATTTATATATATATAGATATATATATATATATATATATATATATATATATATATATATATATATACATATATGTTTATATATAAGGTTTCCGCCTGAAATGTAACTCTACCAAGCCGGGCTTGGTTTTGGGGCCTGTCTGGTGCTGTCGCTCATCCATTTACGTGACCCACCCGTATACCACCATATCACTCCCACCACCACCACCATCTCTCATCGGACTCCTCGGTGCAGCCAGATGAAAGCCATGGGGGCCTTGGCAACATCCTTGTAAAATTTCGACAGTCATCTCGTCTGACAGCTAAATACTTGCGCTGAATTCAAACCAATTCCACTAATCCTGAAAATTACCTCTCGAAGCATCCACACGACAGTCATTCGCTCCTTTCATTTCACACCATCATTCGGTTCCTAATAAAGCTAGTTGGACCACGGTTTCTTTCTTCTCCAATGCTATTCAAGCATATTAGCGAGTGGTACTTTCATTGGTCATTGGAGACTTCGTTAGTCCCAAATGCTATTAATTGCCCGTTCCGAGGTCACACTTGTACATGGCTGACGCGATTCCTCTGAATGCATGATTAGTATCTATAATCGTTACTGCCATCTAGACTTGGTAGCACCGGAGGAGGGGGGGATGGGTGACACTTTCCGTCGGCTTCCGTGCAGCCTTAAAACTGGACTCAGGTATCAATGGCCAACATACCTAGCCTTACTCAATTGACGCCATGCCTTGACTTCCGCACCGACACTTGCGACTGAGAACGACATTGATGTGTGGCCCAGGGCCCTGCCTCGCCCAATGCCCTCTCCCCACCGTCTTTCTACCCTATCCTGCCATATTGAGTTGGCGGGGGCTTACAGAATGCCACAGACTTCTCCCAGCCAAGGCTATAATCACGGGGCCCAGGCGCGAGAGATCAACGGAGGGGTGAGGGTGTTCCCTCTTGGATCGTGGTTGGCCTCTACCTAAGTCTGGCGCCAGACGTCCTTCAGAGCACCACAATACCACGGTAGCAATCGATGCCGTCATACCACGGTGACAATCGATGCCGTCATACCACGGTGGCAATCGATGCCGCCATACCACGGTGACAATCGATGCCGCCATACCACGGTGACAATCGATGCCGTCATACCATGGTGACAATCGATGCCGTCATACCACGGTGACAATCGATGCCGCCATACCACGGTGACAATCGATGCCGTCATACCACGGTGACAATCGATGCCGCCATACCACGGTGACAATCGATGCCGTCATACCATGGTGACAATCGATGCCGTCATACCACGGTGCCAATCGATGCCGCCATACCACGGTGACAATCGATGCCGCCATACCACGGTGCTAATCGATAGCGCCATGCCATAGACTTATTCGTTCGAGACCCCTTCGGGCTTTACTCGTTCGTCCGTCCTAACGTCCATCCACACCCTAGATCATAGGGCCTGTGTGAATGTGTGGCCCGGAATACCTGAGTTTCCCAGATGCCTGGTTTGCACTTGCCATTCAGGAACACCTGTTCAGGAGTAACAATCGAGAGAGTCTCGCTATCGTACCTTTTCATCGTGCAACACCCCCTCATCCTTGGGGGAGTGACGGTCAAAGGCGACTCACGGTCGTCGCCCACGGACTTATCGTCCATAGCAGGACAGCTAGCAGGCGGTATCTCTCTCGCTTTATCGGAGTTTGCTTTCTCTGCTGGTGCCGCCGCCGGGCCTTTTACGGGGCCGTCTGTTTTCAGCCACCAGTGATGAACATCCTAAAACGCCTGATCCGAGAACAAATTACTGAATTCTTTAACGATCATCGGTAATTTATTGATGCTCAGCACGGTTACAGACGTTTCCGGTTAGTTGAAACGATGCTATCATTCATCACCGACGAAATATACCGTGCCGTCGACAATGGAGAGATAGCTATTTTGGTATCATTAGTTGTGTCACAATGTTTTGAAGTGATTTCCCATGGTAAGCCGTTGACGAAATTCCTATGGAAAGCTTTCGAAAAGCGAATTTAATGCAAGTTAGCAAACACACATTTCACCAATCCGTGTGAATCGTTCGCACGATGTATGGGGAAATGCAATATTTTCAGTTTTGCAAAGACGAAAAACCACCGATGTGGATGTTAGGCGAATAAACGAATCGGAATCTGGAGCAGCGTATTTTTTCAATCACTTTACGTTGGGCCGGAATGCATTGCAAAGTCTCATGGAACAGACCTTCCTCCTGGAAAGGAGGAACAAAATCAAATAAAGGTCCAGAAACAAAACTAACGTATGGGACTTTCTAAGACAGAATCGGACATCGACGCTGCGGTGTCCGTACCCACCTCCTCGCCCAGCTTCCTCGTCCGGCTGCGTCGCCCAGCTGCCTCGCCCGAGCTCTGGCATTTGGAATAGTCGCCTTTGGAAAGGGGAGGTTGCTGGATTTATACATACATCTTCTGGATGTGTACATACATGTTTATGCTTCCATATATCATAGAGCTTCCGCTCATTCCCAGCAGGCTGCTGGACCGGCAGCGTCTCTCCTCCCCAAAACTGTCCTCCCCTGACCATTAACGCGATCCCTCCCGGATCGAATGCCCCTTCTATGAAAAATACAGTATTAACCGAAGTTCGGCGAACGCCTCAGTCGTTATGTTAATACTGCTTGCAACAAATGCCTTCCGATAAAGCTAAATGCCTTCCGATAACAAATCCTCTCCGGAACGATGCACTTAAACCAGACCCGTTCACGTTCTGGGTACTACTAGCTTGTAAATCTTGTCATGCTTCCTTTGGATTGCCTAATATTATGCTCCGAGTAAGAAATCGAGCCTGGTAAATCCCATGGTGTCTCTGAAAATGGGTCGGGTAAGAGAAGCGACATCACAAATGGGCATTTACTTGGGTCAACGAGGTATTTCGTTCACATCCTCGATACTACTTCGCTACTCACACCTACGCTACCGAATATGACAAGAAAAGGAGAAAGGCGGTGTGCTTGTTGTCTGGGGCGACCACTATCTCTATCTATATTTCGACGTACGCCCATCATTTGGATAATGGTATACGCCCACATCGTCCAGGCCACCGACCCTTCCCTCTCCCTCCACGCGGGAAGTCGCCGGCGCCGGCCGGGTTGGCTGATCTGGGACGGTGGTGGTGACAGATGAGGCTCCATGCCATTTTCAGGCAACACCCACACGGCGATGGTGGTGGTGACAGGTGAGGATCCATGGCCTTGCCAGACAACGCTCACGTGGTGACGGTGGGTGGTTGGTGGCCTCGGCTCAGGTCTCCGTCTCCTCCGTCCGATAGTGTCCCGTTCTGCTTCCACAGCTGTGAGTCCCAGAGCGTCAAGCCCTGCTTCCACCGCCGCGCGTCCGAGAGTTTCCGTTCTGTTTTCACCGCTGCGCGTCCGAGGATCCTCCCTGCCCACACCGCTTCCGGTTTTGTACTCCGATACATTCTCCCTCTTCCATTTTGTTTCCGAGGCGATTTTTCTCCTTAGCAGAGGCAAAGTGCCATCCGCCAGAGGAGTGTTACGTTAAAGAAAGAACTACTTTAATCCGGCTTATGTAGCATCCAGTATCAGGCAATCAAGAAAGGAAAGTAGGGGAACGCCGGCAAACAAGAAAAGTGGCGCAAGGGGTGGGGTACATACATATGATACACTACATACAGTGTATACAGGCATACAGGCATTCATACACGGAAGAACATTTGGAGGATGACCAGCATCACTGCCCCGGATCAGGCTCCGCTAGCCACCCGCGACCTGAAAACGAAGCGGATGTCCGTCGCCCAAGGCGAGTCGTAGGCGACCGGACACAGCCTTGGATGTGTTGATGCGTGTCTTATTTAAAGCTTGATAAAAACGCCCGTAGGTAAAAAAGCCAAGCTGCTTGGAAAACCCAAATGTAAAAAACCAAGCGGAAACTATGGGATAGCCGTCCTTTTTGCCAAATTAGATCGGTCCCTTCCTACCTATTGGGAAGTAACCTATATGTTTTTGTGTTATGCGAATCAGGAGAGGAAGACAGGCAGCGTGTAAGCATGCCTGATAGCTTTTAGCTTCACATCAATTCAGCTCGAACCAGGTAGAATGCAGCCAGGAAATCAGATCAAGTAAGAAAGTCTGATGTCATGTAAAAAGCGGAAAAGTAGCTCGAGAAGGACCGGGTGGTCATCCCCGAGAAGAGCCCGAACCGAAATTTGCGTATAAGTGCTGGTGAAATACTGGAGAATAGGGCGACGATGCAGAGCATATGCTAGACAGGTAAGTAAAACATTGGCGATAGAAGTGCGAACTTGACATGTCTACAAAGTGGAGTGCGACGTGGTCGATTGAAAATATAGTTGTGTGTTAATTTGGTGTGTCCGATGCGAAGTCGCGCGAGCACCACCTCGTTCAGGCGAGTGTTGGTGGGAAGAGGGCCATTTGGTGAGTGTAGGTTTGATATGGTGTAAGTGTAAGTGTAAGTGTAAGTGTAAGTGTAAGCGGTGTTGTGCATCCGAGGCGAATGGTCGAGAACTTACTTTATCTGTAGCCGCTTTTGCACCCGCTTCCGCCCAGGCACGTCAGCTCCCCCCTCTCGCGTGCTCGGATGCACATTCTTGTTTTCCACCGCATTCGGTACAAGAGCCGTGGGACAACGCTGTTATGTTTGTGTCGCAAAGCTGTGCTTTTTCTGCTTCTGGTCGAGAGCAGCGTTCCCTGTCGATAATCACTGCCAGTCCATTCACGTGGGCGCCCGGGACATGCCGTTTCGAAAATCGGTGGCTTGCTGTGAACTATTTTGGATCCGATGGCCCAGCTGCAGAATCCTACTTGCCGCGGGCATAGCTGTATTTTGACACGTCGAGGGGGACGTGGGGGGGGAGCGGCATGCAGCGAGGCGGCTCCGACTGCTGCTCAGGCTTGCTGTCAGAGCGCCTCGAACGAAATAAATTGTAAAGCTGCGTGCGCGCATACGTGGGTATGTGCTTGCTTGAATGTGTGTGCATGTGTTTGTGTGTGCGGGTGTGTGCGCGTGCTTAAGGGTACGTTGGAAGCATCAAACGGTATATATCATGAGAGAGTAGGCAGCATATATCCTGACAGAGTAAACAGTATATATCCTGACATAGTAGTAGTATTTTCTGAACAGCTTGTTTGTGCTACCCCAAAGAGAACTATTGAGTAGAGATTCAGCTTTTGGTCTTCCCTATATAATATGGGTAGTCCAAATTGGCATCATGTAGCATATGGGGCAACCAAACGACCCGTCCGACGTCTGCACGCTTCACTGTATTCTTATCTCATCCTGAATCCCCCGGCGGAACAGCGTGGCGGCCAGGTCCGGTGACGTCACGTACGAGGACCAATCAGCGGCCGGTACACAGCGCGGCCGCCGGGCGGGTCGGTACGGTCAAGGTCACGCGATCACGATCACCGACGCTAGCGCGAATACTACACATTGGAACAGGCTTCTGCATTGGAGTTCGGAGAGGCACTCGCCCTTCAGAAATTATGTCAAAATGTTACCTGTCTTTGTAAGTCCAGAAGGGGTCCTTGGCGCCGTCAGAAAAGGCTCTCATGAGTCACCAACTGGTTCTATTCTTATCCCTAAAAGGCCCAAGAATTCTCCAAATTTCCCAAAAGCTCTAAAACTCCCGGAGTCCAGCAAGTTTGAGCGGTACTCAGTCTTCCAAGAGCTCTCCAGCACCTGCAAGTATCAGAGAACTACAAGCGCACATGCAACGAAAAGTGGCCGCCCAACGTTAAGAAGTACCACAGCTTTATGAGGTCCCTCCAGCTTTAAGGCATCACTCCAGCTTAAAGAGGCATCTCCAACTTCGATGGGAGCCTCTAGCTTTCTCAGGGGTTCCTCCAGCTTCAGGAGGCTCACTCCAGTTTCCATGAACCACTCATGTTCCCAGCCGGTCCTCTAACTCACAGAGTTTCCTCAGTTCTTTGGGGCACATACAATTATCCAAATTCCCAACGGCTCTCCATCTTGCAGGGTCTCTCTTCCAGCTGTATGGAGATTCTCAAATTTTTTGTGGCTTATCAAATTTCCCAAATCCTAGGTCTCTCTATCTCACAGAGACCCGAACCCCAGTTACTTTTCTCCTTCCAGAGACCATGCAACTTCTGCAGAGATCATCTAGATCCATGGGTCCATACTGCTAAGAGGATCCCTCCAGTTCCAACGGTCTCTCCAGCTTCAATCCAAGTTGTCCCACCAGCCTCAAGAAGGGGCTCCCATCGTGAAATGGCCATTGCCATGTCAAGAGCCCCTCCAGCTTCCAGAGGCCTCTCCAACTTCCAGGGGCCACCCCTGTTCCAAGCTTGGCCTAAAAAACTCGCGAAATTCCTCGCGCTTAGACGGCCTAAATTTCTTGTTTAGACACGTCCCAAAAAAATGCATTCTTTAATCTAGTGCATTTTATGTTCTGACAAAAATACACCATTATTTTGTAACATTACTCACAAAAATACACCATTATTTTGTAAAGTTATTTAAGTATGATATGAAAGAAATGCACCAACATTTTGATTATGACCAAAAATAAACTATACATAAAAGTTGTGGCGGATCCCGTTCCACCCATTTCGCTGAGACTTTGCCCTTGGGTGTTCAGTGGAGAGATTAGCAAACAAGACACAAACACATTGGGTCCCACCAAAGACTTCTGCAAAGCCTCACGCCTGCCAAGAGTGCTTCACAATGTGGGTCGGTACATCTGAAGTTCACATAAAACCATTGCACATAAACAAATGGTCACACAAATCGCACGTGAAAATTACAAACTGACACACCAATCATGCACCGATCCAGGTAAGGATCAGTGGCCAAAACCGATGGGTGCTGTGCCGACAATCGTGTTGGCATCAAATGCACCTTAATTATGCTCACAAACTTAAGCGATTCGTGGCTGTGTTCAACATGCAAGGGGTGCACAGCGTGTCAAGCAGGACTTTAACCTGGGGCTTAAACATCATGCCAAATGCATTATTATCGCCATGTTCATTCGGCACCCATGAATAACGAATATAAACAAATGAGAATAAAAAGATTACAACTATAAGGAAATTGAGATAATGCAAGTTTTTCGAGATACAAAACTGAGGGAACAGGTCCCAAAATTTGATGGGAACAAATTAGTTTTTTTTTCAAAACGGGGAGGGTATATACCTCCCCAGAACCGGCTAACTTTACACACATGTCACAAGACGCAGCTCATTGGTGCTCGACGGCCGGATGAGGCGTGACGTGTGACCGCCAGGTGAGGCAGGTGAGGCCTGCCGTGTGACCACCAGGTGAGGCGTGACATGGGATCGCCAGGTGAGGTGTGCCGCGTGACGGCCAGGTGAGGTGTGCCGCGTGACGGCCATGTGAGGCGCGTCGTGTGACCGCCAGGTGAAGCGCGTCGTGTGACCGCCTGGTGAGGCGTGACATGGGATCGCCAGGTGAGGTGTGCCGCGTGACCGCCAGGTGAGGCGCGTCGTGTGACCGCCGGGTGAAGCGCGTCGTGTGACCGCCTGGTGAGGCGTGACATGGGATCGCCAGGTGAGGCGTGACATGGGATCGCCAGGTGAGGTGTGCCGCGTGACCGCCAGGTGAGGCGCGTCGTGTGACCGCCGGGTGAAGCGCGTCGTGTGACCGCCTGGTGAGGCGTGACATGGGATCGCCAGGTGAGGTGTGCCGCGTGACGGCCATGTGAGGCGCGTCGTGTGACCGCCAGGTGAAGCGCGTCGTGTGACCGCCTGGTGAGGCGTGACATGGGATCGCCAGGTGAGGTGTGCCGCGTGACCGCCAGGTGAGGCGCGTCGTGTGACCGCCAGGTGAAGCGCGTCGTGTGACCGCCTGGTGAGGCGTGACATGGGATCGCCAGGTGAGGTGTGCCGCGTGACCGCCAGGTGAGGCGCGTCGTGTGACCGCCGGGTGAAGCGCGTCGTGTGACCGCCAGGTGAGGCGTGACATGGGATCGCCAGGTGAGGTGTGCCGCGTGACCGCCAGGTGAGGCGCGTCGTGTGACCGCCGGGTGAAGCGTCGTGTGACCGCCTGGTCAGGCGTGACATGGGATCGCCAGGTGAGGTGTGCCGCGTGACCGCCAGGTGAGGCGCGTCGTGTGACCGCCGGGTGAAGCGCGTCGTGTGAAGGTATGGATCGCCAGGTAGGTCACGCCGTGAGGCGCGTCGTGTGACCGCCTGGTGAGGCGTGACATGGGATCGCCAGGTGAGGTGTGCCGCGTGACCGCCAGGTGAGGCGCGTCGTGTGACCGCCGGGTGAAGCGCGTCGTGTGACCGCCTGGTGAGGCGTGACATGGGATCGCCAGGTGAGGTGTGCCGCGTGACCGCCAGGTGAGGCGCGTCGTGTGACCGCCGGGTGAAGCGCGTCGTGTGACCGCCAGGTGAGGCGTGACATGGGATCGCCAGGTGAGGTGTGCCGCGTGACCGCCAGGTGAGGCGCGTCGTGTGACCGCCTGGTGAGGCGTGACATGGGATCGCCAGGTGAGGTGTGCCGCGTGACGGCCATGTGAGGCGCGTCGTGTGACCGCCTGGTGAGGCGTGACATGGGATCGCCAGGTGAGGTGTGCCGCGTGACCGCCAGGTGAGGCGCGTCGTGTGACCGCCGGGTGAAGCGCGTCGTGTGACCGCCTGGTGAGGCGTGACATGGGATCGCCAGGTGAGGTGTGCCGCGTGACCGCCAGGTGAGGCGCGTCGTGTGACCGCCGGGTGAAGCGCGTCGTGTGACCGCCTGGTGAGGCGTGACATGGGATCGCCAGGTGAGGTGTGCCGCGTGACGGCCATGTGAGGCGCGTCGTGTGACCGCCGGGTGAAGCGCGTCGTGTGACCGCCTGGTGAGGCGTGACATGGGATCGCCAGGTGAGGTGTGCCGCGTGACCGCCGGGTGAAGCGCGTCGTGTGACCGCCTGGTGAGGCGTGACATGGGATCGCCAGGTGAGGTGTGCCGCGTGACGGCCATGTGAGGCAGGTGAGGCCTGCCGTGTGACCGCCAGGCCAGGTTTCGTCTGGGGCACATCTTTTTTCGAATGACAAGTCCTGAAACTATCAAATGTGTAGCTATGTGACATGACATTCTCAGTAAGTTTGTAAATTCAGTGCATGCTTATCTTTCACAGTGATGAAATATGCAATAAATTATGCTAGAATGCCAAGCGGTCCATCTACTCTTCATTCCGCAATACTTTATATTCATACAGTTCGGCTGGTGGCATGTACCACTCGCCACCAGACCCGACCTGGAAGCTTGTCCCGAACTGGTTTGCCTGCGACGGTCCATGAGTTGGGGTGCAGGTCAGTCGGTAGCCTGCGGCGGTTCATGAGTTCGGCACAGGTCGGTCGTTAGTCACCTGTTAGCCACCTGTTAGCTACCTGTTAGCCACCTGTTAGCCACCTGTTAGTCACCTGTTAGCCACCTGTTAGTCACCTGTTAGTCACCTGTTAGCTACCTGTTAGCCACCTGTTAGTCACCTGTTAGTCACCTGTTAGTCACCTGTTAGCTACCTGTTAGCCACCTGTTAGTCACCTGTTGTGCATTGCTGTTGAGCCGGCGAAACGTTAGCCGTGACACGGTGTCTGTTTGCTGGCAGTGCTGGACCAGACGTTCGAGCCCACCGTGCGGGACACCTACAGCTCACCCGGCAGTCCGGCCCTGCTCGTCTGCCACCTGCCAGACTACGTCACCGATCACGTGACCGTGGCCTCGTGGGTGCGCGACGATCAGCTCAACATTTACCCCAGCGACGAGGAAGGTCAGTGGTCGCTCTTCTGCGCCAATTGGCGCATGTCAAAATCGACAGGGGTGTCTGCACATTGTTTTTAGATGGGAAGAGCACGTAGCGTGGACGTTTTTTTAGGGCAATTCGCTTCGAGTAACATAATAGGCATCATGCTACCACAGGTGTTATTTTATACACTTTAGTAGGGGAGGGGAGGCGAGGGTTGTTACCCCTCAATACTGGTTCGATCCCAATGCTTTGTTTGTTCAGATTTGCCAGGGAACCCGTAGCGTTGCATGCGGGGGAGCCTCACGGTCGACATTTGCATGCCAGTACTACAATCGACCTGCTGAGATGTTACCTGTAAATGTTACAGTCCATTCGAACTTGGGGTACGTGAACTACTCCAGCCGCACTGTCATCTCCATGCCAGAGAAACTGAACCGACCGCGGAAACAATATAGAGAAGGGGATTGCTTATCACAACCGGTTATGTGCTGCCAGCCATGCCATTTGTTACGTATGTATTCTGTTGTTGGCGCATCTAGATGGACAAAATTCGTTCGGAATTATGTCTAGTCCCATAGGGTAGTTTTCACATAGTACATACTCCCTCTCCTCCCCTTCCGCACATAAAAGTATCATCTAAAAGAAAAGTGTAACCTCGAGTTTGTGTATATCTTGCCTAAAACTCTAAGCGAAGTATGAAGTTAGAAAATATAAATTTCATTTCATTTTTCCCGTATTTTTCATTCGCACTGTTTTCGACGGAGATTGTCTTTTTACAAATATGTGTCCGGCCTGGATACTTCGTTGGTAGATGTATCCGCCACATTTTGTTTATACAAACATCTTCACGGGCACCAGCGCCTTAACCACTGTCATACCTCGGGTGTACACTAGGGTTTCGCACAGTCGTGCCTTTTTAATCGATTGGGATTATGTGTAGCTGGGCACCTCTGGTTGAGAGAACCACTCAACCAGTGGTTGAGTGGTTAGCTCAGCCTGCGATGAAACAGATCAACCAGAGATGAGGCAGCTTTGGCCATCAAAAAGGTTATTCACCCCCCCCCCCCCCACCCAACAGCCAGCTTCACAAAGTGACACCCATGATATTAGGTGTCTTATACCATGTTTATAAATGGACAATCGTGTTGGTAACAAGTGTACCGGGCAGTAGATTCAAAGCCGGTCTTCGAGCATCAGCTTTGGTTGCTTATTTGAGTTTTAAGGCGCATCGACCAGATTTAAGCATTTTGCCCCCCTTTTGGGTGCGTGATAAGTCATAAAGTGCTAAGGCTTAATAAGAGCCACAGGGGCCCATCTGGGTTAAACCTATCTATAAAATGTACTAGAAATGTACATACTCTCACACCAATCAATCCCTTATCTCAAGTTCCTAGGGAGCTATGTATCCCAGCCTATCTAACACCATTCACTTGCTATTGCATAACACACTCAACAATTACAAACTCCTCCCATCACACCCATTGTGCTACCATAGACAATCTCATCAGTATCACATCCCGAAGGGAGGTGCTGAATCCATTGCTAGGTAAACCCTATATAAAGTTATGATGAATATGTGATGCTGAAGGCATTGGCCATGGTAGAACAATGTGAAACACTAACAGTTCCTTTTGCGGCTCAGGATATAACGTTGATTGGGGGGTTTCAGTCTCCTTTTCTTTACGTATGGCATCATTCCTTTATGAACTTAACCCAAATGGGTGCATAGCCTTTCCAGATTTGTATGGTCCAATTTTGTTTGGCTGTGCTGAAACAACCATATTCAGCTTGTTTGCTTTTGCTGCTTGTATTGGTCTGACATTGTTTGAAATGTCCAGTGTGACCTCTGATTCATGCTGTTTCCACTATGGTACACCAGGCGGGTAATTTCTGAGGAGTATGGTGCTGGGTAATTCTCGCTGAAAATGTGATTATCGTGTATTTTATCGAAGTAGGCTGAGTAGTGGCCTCGATGAGACGCCGCGCTTTCTTCATAAGTGTAATACTGTCGACATCAAGACGTACGCCACTGCCATCCCAACACAGCGTGCGAAGCGCATCAGCCACCCCTGTGCACCGCCAGGCACGTCCTGGGCCGAGGATAAGGAAACACCATTGCGGCTCCGCAAAGCGGTGGCTCAATCTATCCTTGAATAGAACAGCCTTGCCGTTAGTACCATTTGACGTCACCAAGCACGCATTTATAGACCATTCACCACAGCCGCACAGAGCAGCTACATGAGCACTCAGCTGCACACCTAAAACTAGTCTAGTGACGGGTGGGCAGTAGCGATGAAGATATATCTTCTTACTTTGTAGAATGCGAACTAATCGCCGGATTGGAAGAAAAAAAATTGTGGGCACGTGAAAGCCAAAAATATTTTGTAAGAAAAGGACATGTGGGAAAGGGGTCATTTGTTTATGACCATTATGTGATCGACATAACCTCGTTATCTATGATCATTATGTGATCACCATAACCGCACTGAATAACCATGGAGTATTCCGCGACATGATCACGGATTTTGTGGCCAAACTCTCACGTGTGAATCTACAATCACGTAGGAATCTTACAATCGCATGTCGGAAGTACGCCATTGTACAACATTTCCTTCATTGTGGCATATCTTGGACTCGTAAGATTTTCACAAGACCGCGGAACCGTGGGAATGCAAATCACGTCGACCAAGGAAGAATGGCGAAGAAAATGTCCCCCCGTCTTCGCTGGCAGGTGTTGCTCGCGGCCACGGGTAACATCGGGACCTTCCAATTGTTTCTTGCTAGACAATTTGGAATATTGCGATCTTTTGTCCGGACAATCACACAAGAGGCAGGCATTGCATACCAGCAGATAATAAAAGCACCGCAGATGACCGAGGCTCAGGCAAAGACCAAGAAAACTGGACTGTAGCGGCTGTCACGCGGCCCGATGAAGTGAATGAAGTCCAAGGCGTGAGCATGGAGGTGCTGATAAACGACGAGCCCTATCGCACTTATACTGGCAATAAAATGCCTTCCAATTCCGACTTCTGCGCTTCAGCTAGTGGAGATGTCCCTCCTCACATCAAGTTCTGGCCTGAAGGCAAGTTCTGACGCAAACTTCTCGTCTGGCTTGCCACGAGCCCATTGGAGTTAACTCGGCCCGTAATCATACCGAGTCGGAGGAATTTGAGCGGGGAAGTATACAGTGGAAGCGGGCGCAGGATGTTCTGTTCCCGTTTGCTGATGAACTGTACCCAGCTCACATCGCACTGTTCGGTCCGGACCTAGCTGGCGCTCATTAAGCCAGAGAAGCTCTGAAACTTCTGGAGGAGGCGGGCGTGTCTGTAGTAGCACGAGACAGATCCGGTGGTGCCGCGAAAGATGATCGTGGAGGTGTCCGCGCGCTGCGCCTGGCGGAAGCACGATAATCGGTTGCCATTTTCATAAGTGTGGCATAGTCGCAATGAAATGATAGTATGACCTGATTTTTATTTATTTATTGAACACAATATTCGGGAGCTACAGGACAAAATCAGGTTTCAATGATGGTTCCTCCATAATTTCAAGCTTTGACATGGGCGCCCCCGCATTTGATTTCGACCCTTCCATTGCCTTGATATATTCGGCTCCTCCATTGCTTCCATTTCCTCCTCCCATATAATATTAAAAAGTAGCGCCCTGTGCTTGGTCATCTAACTATGCCAGATATACATGTCAAAATTTGCGTTTTCCAAGAATTCCTTGTAAGTATGTCTCAAAAGGCACTCCAAATTGACAAAAAATTCGGTGCTGGGTTCGCCCCACAAAATACTGCCAAGTTTGTGTCTGCTCGATCCTGCTTACCGTCGCTATGTCAGAGTTATTGCCGTTCGTCCAAGTCGTCTGGTGCTTTTGGAGTCAGAAAATAAATCTCGCTTCGGTGGCAACGGCTTGGCGTGGGCAGGATTTCCGGCCACAAATAGTATGCCATGCCGAACGATACCCAGCCCAACCAGCCACGCGTGCCGCGACCTCACGTATTGGTCTCAGTAGAGGTCACGGCAGTGACCGGATCGCGACCATCAGTGTCGGTCTCATTAGAGTCACTGCAGTGACCAGGCCGCGACCATAAGTGTCTGCCTCAGTAGAGGTTACTGCAGTGACCAGGCCTTGACCATAAGTGTCTACCTCAGTAGAGGTCACTGCAGTGACCGGGCCGTGATCACAAGTATCTGCCTTAGTAGAGGTCACTGCAGTGACCGGGTCGCGATCACAAGTATCTGCCTTAGTAGAGGTCACTGCAGTGACCGGGTCGCGATCACAAGTATCTGCCTTAGTAGAGGTCACTGCAGTGACCGGGTCGCAACTGCCATACTCTAGCCACTCCTACTGAGCGGGTCAGACAGCCAGTCACACATCTGTTCAGTCAGTCAGCTAGCAGTGCACGTCCTTGGACAACCTCGCTGGCAGATGCACACACGACAGACCAGAGGGACGTCCAGTAGCCTGTACAGTCCTAGGCAACTCGCAGAGCTCCTGTTCAGGTGGCTGAGCAGATCGTTCGGTTCCGACGGCTAGCGAACCAATCTGGCACGCCGCTGCCCTGAAGCAGATCAGACAGTCTACCACACTGCTGTCCTGAAGCAGACCAGACAGTCTGGCACGCCGCTGCCCTGAAGCAGACCAGACAGTCTGGCACGCCGCTGCCCTGAAGCAGATCAGACAGTCTACCACACTGCTGTCCTGAAGCAGACCAGACAATCTGGCACGCCGCTGCCCTGAAGTAGATCAAACAGTCTGGCACGCCGTTACCCCGAAACAGACCACTGCGGTGGCCCGCATATCCTGTAGCTTCACTCTTCAGTCAATCACAAACTCAGATGAGCGAATGACAAACTTTGGGCCTGTCGAGACTTGGCTGCACTAAATATCAGCCCAAGTAGGTGTTCTCCAAGTGGCTTGTGGCCATGTGCAGACATACAGACGGTGCATAAGGCACATTCCGGTTTCTTGCGGTACGGAACCGAGATTAGGCGCTGCAAAAGGTCATCGTAAAAGATGGGGAGCTGGGAGCATCGAGTCCGTTCGCTACTTCACAACGGCTCATATTGCATAAGGTTTCTGGAGATGAAAGGTGCTCTCTATTGCTTCATCGCTCCCGTGCTGAATTACGCACTCCTCTGCTAAGTTTAGATGCAACCGGTCCGATGCCGGAATGTAGCAGTTGTCTAGACTGTACGAAGTAACGTACGACTTGAGTACGAATTAGTTCGATACCCAGCGGGACCAATTACTTTTCAATAGCGAATCATAAATCGCCTTTCTCTGCACGACAATGTGCAGCCAATATCATGACACCATGCACTGTCACTTAGAACAGTGTGTAAGTCTTCCCGGTCGATTGGTGACGAAATGCCACTGTGTCGCAATGTGTCGCAATGGTTCGCAATGTGTCGCAATGTTCGCAATGTGTCGCAATGGTTCGCAATGTGTCGCAATGTATCACAATGGTTCGCAATGTGTCGCAATGTGTCGCAATGTGTCGCAATGGTTCACAATGTGTCGCAATGTATCGCACCATATCACAATATATCGCAATATATCGCAATGGGTCGCATTGTGTCGCATTGTGTCGCAATGTGTCGCAATGGGTCGCAATGGGTTGCAATGGGTCACAATGTGTCGCACTCTGTCGCAATCAGAGACACTTCATTTTCAGCCGGAAAATACATGATGCTGTCCAGTGGCGAGCTATTGATCCAGGAAGTCGAGTACGGGCAAGGCCACGCCTTTCGCTGTCGAGTGGTGAACACGGTGACCGGCCAGACCACGCTCAGCTCCAACTCGGCCCAAGTCGTCGTACAAGGCAAGTTGCACCAACTACTAAATGCATAGCCACTGGCCAAGCGCCCGCTCCACACTTTCGCGTGCTGATGGAGTTTCAGCCAACATCATGGGCATGATTTGTTCGCCAAGAATTTGGCTAACCGAGCTAGGTTCTTTTCATTTTAGTGGTGTATTGTGCAATGTGAAGGCTGACACCTCGTCCGGCGGTGGGCGCGAACGATCAATTCTGGTCGAAGCGCCCTAAAGCCCAAAGAACTAACTAACTAGCCTCGTTCGGCGGCTCAGCCAATGAATAATCGCCGACGATTGCGTCAAAATAACGAGCCCGAGTGCCGGGGCCCTGTGTCAATGCGACCATGTGCACGTGTCACGGTCGATTGAACGCATCACACAACATCGCATTGTGCTCGGTGTCCTGGCTAACCATATCGGCTCCGGACACCACCTGCTTCGAACTTTGCCATTCCTGCCGTGGTCAGCCTTTTCGTTCCGAATCGATGTTTGTCCGCAGCAGTTCAACAATAGCAAGTGCACACTAATATACGTCTATAGTCCTACCGCCTAGTGGTGGTTGTGTCAAATGCTACTTGGCGGCATATGCGACGGAAGTATTCGATGGCTGGCCCCGCGGTGGTGGCGTCATTATTTCGTGTTGGGACGTTGGGTCGAGGATTCTGGTAGCTGTACACTGCCAATCACTGCCGTTGACATCATTGCAATAACGTACTCGTTGCTGTGGGGACATCATTTCCAACAGTGGTCTCTGCGTGCTTGCCTTTATTCCTGTCTCCATTTCTGCCTGTTTCACCCAACCCTGACATCACCCAACTTTCCTGTCCTTCTCCCAATCTGCATTTTTAATTCGTTATTCTTCTGCCTTTCGCTATTTCTCTCAGTCTCCTCTGTCGTCTCTCCGAATTGCCCTTCATTTTCTATTCTCATTTTCGTTCTCTTCTCCACTATCCACCCTCTCTCTTGTTACCCACTTCCTCACCATATCCGCCCTCTTCATATGTCTGTATGTCTGTATCTGCTTGTGTCCCTGTCTCCATTTCTTTCTCTGTCTCTGTTAATGTATCTGGCTTTGTCTGTCTGTCACTGTTTCCCTGTCTGTCCGTTTGTCTGTTTGTCTGTCGGTCTGTTGGTCTGTCGGTCTGTCGGTCTGTCGGTCTGTCGGTATGTCGGTCTGTCGATCTCTCGATCCCCTCGCACTGGGGAAGGCTCGTGAAATGTCGTGCAAGACGAAGACTACTAACACACATGCAGTTTCTCCCTCTGACCGCTGACTCTTCTACTTCTACCTTCGATCTCAGCACATGACCTCTCCGTGTCAGCCCACCACAGGGCACAGTTCACAATCCCATGCCATCCAAGGAAGACAGCAAATGGCGGCTGGGTGAGATCGGCCAGGTGTTGCCTGGGCACCAGTGCATTGCAGCCGAGATACCCCGGCCGGCCGTGATGATGCCTGCTACCAATATCGCTTCGCCAATTGTGATGGTGTTCCTGAGTCTCTTGTCCATGGGAGTACCGTGTTCGCCTTAGCCCGGCTTGCTACCGCACGTAAGCGAGTGTGTTTTTTAGACATCATTAGGCTGCAGAATGTTAACGCGACTGGCTGAGTGCACCTGCTCAATGCCACTTATACGCACGCGCCCCAGAATGCACCTTCTGACCGTGGCCGCAGTGCATGCACTTCGCACTCTCTAGTTATGGCTTCCAGCTCGTCATAGTTATACCTTCCAGTTCATCATATTATGCCTTCCAGGTCGTCAGTTATACCTTCCAGCTTACCATAGTTACACTTTCCAGCTCGTCATGGTTATGCGTCCAGCTCGTCATAGTTACACCTTCCAGCTCGTCATGGTTATACCTTCTAGCTCATTACAGTTATGTCTTCCAGCTCGTCATAGTTGCACCTTCCAGCTCGTCATGGTTATACCTTCTAGCTCATTGCAGTTATGCCTTCCAGCTCGTCATAGTTGTACCTTCAAGCTCGTCATAGTTATACCTTCCAGTTCATCATAGTTATGCCTTCCGGCTTGTCATAGATACACCTTCCAGCTCGTCATAATTATGTATTACAGTTCGTCATAGTAATACCTTCCAGCTTGTCATAGTTACACCTTCCAGCTCGTTGTAGTTAACTAGAAGCCGTGTTCTCGTATCGCAACAGCTGGAAGGTGGTGTGGCGATGTGTTTGTGTGTTGGTGTGTTGGTGTGTTGGTGTGTTAGTGTGTTGGTGTGTTGGTGTGTTGGTGTGTTGGTGTGTTGGTGTGTTGGTGTGTTGGTGTGTTGGTGTGTTGGTGTGTTGGTGTGTTGGTGTGGCAGTGTGTTGGTGTGGCGGTGTGGCGGTATGTTGGTGTGTTGGTGTGTTGGTGTGTTGGTATGTTGGTGTGTTGGTGTGTTGGTATGTTGGTGTGTTAGTGTGTTGGTGTGTTGGTGTGTTGGTGTGTTGGTGTGTTGATGTGTTGGTGTGTTGGTGTGTTGGTGTGTTGGTGTGTTAGTATGTTGGTGTATTGGTGTGTTGGTGTGTTGGTGTGTTGGTGTGTTGGTGAATTGGTGTGTTGGTGTGGTGACAAAGGACAAGGCCGCTTCCGGTAGTTCGATGGCGGCCACGCATACCCAAAGGCGCAGGTAGCTTGCGGGTCGATCGTTCGATCGGACGGTTTCCCTAGGGTGGCGCATTCAGATGTGCCATTACGGCCATGACACTAGCAATTACGGTATTGGCACAGCCATTACGGTCGTGGCACAGCCATTACGGCCATGACACTAGCCATTACGGCCTTTGCACAACCATTAGGCCGTGACACTAGCCATTACGGCCATGATACTAGTTATAACGGCCGTGACACTAGCCATTACGACCGTGACACTAGCCATTACGGCCGTGATACTAACCACTACGGCCGTGATGCTAGTAATCACGGCAGTGACACAGCCACTAAGGCCGTAACACTACCGATTACGACCGTGATACTAGCATTACGGCCGTGACACCAGCCACTACGGCCGTGACACTGGTCATCACGGCCGTGATACTAGCATTACGGCCGTGACACAAGCCATTACGACCGTTACATAGCCATTACGGCCGTGACACTAGCCATTACGACCGTTACACTAGCCATTACGGCCGTGACACTAGCCATTACGCCCGCGACACAGACATTACTGCCGTGGTACTAGCCACTACGGCCGTGATACTAGCATTACGGCCGTGATACTAGTAATTACGGCCGTGACACTAGCCATTACGGCCGTGATACTAGCCATTCCGGTAAGGAGTGACCTTTGGACAGAACACTATCTCACCAGAGCCGAAGCTCGTTCACGTGGTCAATGGATTAGTCTTAGTCTACCTTAGGCCGGCGAAATTTTCTGGTGTGGAAAAGTGTTTAGCTACGTTTCGTCTCGTGTGCACAGCGTGCGTCCCAGTCGCAAGGGATTGAGAGACCTGCTCCAACATCATCTATACAGTTCGAACCATTCATTTCAGCTACACCAGTTCTCAACACTTGGAGATTGATGAATTCGAAACAATTTATGCATAGAAAGTAGTCTATTTTTCAGGCGACGTGACGCCGCAGTGGCGTAGCTAAGATTATATATATATATATATATACACGTAGGCAAATATGGCAATCCGTGCAAGCGTGGCTAATACGATAACTGTAATCAAGTTCCAAAAGTCTGGTACAAATCAGGAGAAAGCAATCCATTTGTCTGCTGACAACAACCAAGAAGGCAAAACCAGTTGCGGGACATGAAGGAAAATTAGCACCTCTCTATTAAAGGCATGAATATTAGCTTATGTAATAATACGATTGCTCACATCCATGGACACAATTGCTTCTTTCTGTTATCTGCTACGTGCAGACATACTTTAATAGGAACAGTATTGATGATGAAGACTCGCATCGTAGCGCATTTGCAACACCTTCATGCTTTCTCAAAATGAGGTGTTCCTTATTTTCTCTCCTGCTTTTACGGACCCATCACAGACATCAATAGTCATATCCAGCTCTCTTCTCGGAATAATTTCAGCTCTGAGATGGGCCCCCACCAGTCCTCTTCAGCTCTTACAGGTCCTGTTCATCCCTCGGGGGCCCTTTCGAAACCCATGAACATCCCGGCCCTCTTTGGCCCCCAGGCGCCCTGATTATGATTCAGCTGTTAGGGGCACATTCCAGCTGAAGCTGCTCTTTCCAGCTGGCATGGACACTCCAGCTCTCGGGCTGGCCCTCTCTTGTCTTCAAGACGCTTCCCAGCCCTCAGGGTGGACGTCTTCAGGTCTCAAGGACCCTTTCCACAAAAGCTGTTAGATGCGTTTTAATTCTTCCTCTGATATATGTATGGCCCTCAGGACGGTTGCCTAGAGGGCCCATCGAACTCGCCAGGTGCCCCTTCACCCCTGGGAAACGCCACTGCTATTCAATAGTCCGGGGCCCCTATAGGCTTGGAGACCCTTTACTTAGTACCGGGAAACCTCCACTTCAGCCCGGATCGTTTCCGTAGCTCGGGGGTCTCTTTATCAGCCTGGGACCCGCTGGCAGCTCTGAGCCCCTCTCGATCAGCATGAGCCAAAGCCGACCCAGCTACCCTGCACATCCGGCCGAGGCCCCCGGCTCAGGGACCCATCTCATGGCTCAAGACTCTCTCCGTTCGGCCGGAATCCCCTCTTTCAAAAGATTGGGCCTTCTCTATTACGCAAGGGCCCGCTGTGTGGTTTCGGACCCCATCGGCCCAGGTGCCCTTCATACCGACTCTGGGCCCTCTCCGTCGGTGCAGGGGCCCCCTTGGCGATCCAGGGTCTCCACTGTTAGGCCGGAGGTTCTCTTTCAACAGCTTGGGTCGTCTCCATCAGGCCAAGGGAGCCTCTGCACGGCTTGAACCCGATCCGTTGGTCCAAGGGTCCTTTCTGACGGCTCGAGGTCCTCTCCGACAACTATGGTCCCCTCTGTCCTCTCAAGCGCCCTTTTTGATGACATAGAACCCTTTTCGGCAAGCCGGAAACCTCTTTTCAAACGTTTGGTCCCATCAGTTTCTTCGGATTTGGCCCTACCATCAGCCCAGAGACCCTTCATGTTGGTTCTGGGCCCTCTCCGTCAGTCCGGGGCCCTTCCAACGACCAGGGGCTCCCTCCGTCGCTCTGGAACCCTTTCACGTTAGCCCGTTAGCCCAGCCAAGGGCTCTCAACACCTTTCCAGGGCACTCTCCGTTGACCCGTGGCCCTCTTCATCGGTCCGGGACCATTTTCGTCAGGCCGGAGCCACTTTCGTCGGTCCAGTGGCCCTTTACGCCGGCCCAGGGAGCCCTTGCGGACCCCCTGCAGCGATGCCTTGATAGGCCTTGCGGGCCTCTCAAGGCGGTCGTCTGGAGGGCCCAGCCGACACTTCAAGGGGGGGGGGACGACTAAGTCTTTCGTCCCCACCCTTGGCTGCGCCACTGTGTGACGGACTTTGCACACGATTAGTCAGTTCGAAGGACGCATTGGCTATCTGTAAGTCTGCTGGACAGTTGCTGCTGCTCACGCTTCTGCTCCTGCTTCTGGTACTTTCACACCGGTTGGTGATTACGGACAAGATTGAAGCACCAGCCATGTCCACTGCCGTGCACACTGCACATGCCATGCTACACAAGTCCATCTGAGCGACCCGGCACCATCTCGTCCGACCCGGCACCATCTCGTCCGACCCGGCACCATCTCGGCCGACCCGGCACCATCTCGTCCGACCCGATCTCGTCCGGGCCGGCACCATCTCGTCCGACCCGGCATCATCTCGTCCGACCCGGCACCATCTCGTCCGACCCGGCACCATCTCGTCCGACTCCGGCACCATCTCGTCCGACCCGGCACCATCTCGTCCGGGCCGGCACCATCTCGTCCGACCCGGCATCATCTCGTCCGACCCGGCACCATCTCGTCCGACCCGGCACCATCTCGTCCGACCCGGCACCATCTCGTCCGGGCCGGCACCATCTCGTCCGACCCGGC
Source organism: Ashinkailepas kermadecensis (assembly GCA_034440615.1). Lineage (NCBI taxonomy): Eukaryota > Metazoa > Arthropoda > Thecostraca > Neolepadidae > Ashinkailepas > Ashinkailepas kermadecensis. Next base: position 67,679 of record JAOTOM010002856.1, on the reverse strand, counting down.
ACCATCTCGTCCGACCCGGCATCATATCGTCCGACCCGGCACCATCTCGTCCGGGCCGGCACCATCTCGTCCGGGCCGGCACCATCTCGTCCGACCCGGCACCATCTCGTCCGACCCGGCACCATCTCGTTCGGGCCTGCCCGGCCCGACCCGACCGTCACGCCTGTGAAATCTGGCTAACTTTTTTGTTCGAACGTTTCAGATCCTTAATCGCTTCACCCAGTGCTATACCTCCTATTATATTTCCGATTTTCACTCACTCGAGTTCATCCCACAGTATTTTCTTTGAAGTGCTCGGATTTATTTGGTCTGAAAAAGATTGTATGGCGCAGCGTGTTGGGCGGCGGTCTCGGCGCCACCAGCTCAGAAAGACCAGCCATCTCCGGCCGGTGTGAAAGAAATGGTGGCACGGAAAAAAAACACACTTTACATGAACACGTCTGATATTTGTGCTGATTGGTCCGACATCTTCCGTGTCCGGCACGCGCATGCGCCGTGCGGTGTGACGCTTGACCGTGTTGGTGTGCCGTTGGCAGGTGACGTGGAGGAGGACGCGCCCTCGGTGACGGTGCTACGCCGTCAGGAGGTTGTCCGGGAGACGGCCACACTGGTGGTGCCTTGCCTTGTTACATCCGCACCATCGGCTCAAGTCAGGTAGGAACACAAGCAGCTAGGCAGGGCGGCACAAATCCCTCCACGTACTGCTGGGAGCATGGGGCAAATGTGTGCGATTTTGTGAACTTCATCTGTCGCGGAGCAACGGTTTTGCCAAAAATGTGCCTGGCGGGCCTAATGCATACTCAGATCCGACAATAACAAATCATAGCTATTTATTTTGTCGTGTGGAACTGACACGATTGCCCCCACCTACATTCCTCTCTCCACCAGCATGCTTCGCCTGGCGTTCTTCATCTAGTCATGGTCTTGCATGTTGGACGTGATTCACTGTGACCGTTATTGAGAACGGAGTGCCAGTGGTGCCATGAAAGGCTGGCTGCTCGCCAGAGCAACTTGTATTTGGCAATAATCGTCGGTCGGCGGTGTGTCCAGGCTTCGCACAGGGTGGTGTCATAGGCCTGGAACCCACCACCGAACCGGGGGGGGATACATACCACTGCACGGCATCATCATGAAAACCCGGAGTTGGATGCAGCATCAGTGCACCGATGGCTCGTGTTGACCCGGCCACTACCCGACCACGCTGTCGTCAGCATTGACCCGGCCACTACCCGACCACGCTGTCGTCAGCATTGACCCGGCCACTACCCGACCACGCTGTCGTCAGCATTGACCCGGCCACTACCCGACTACGGTGTCGTTCTAATGTATACTACATTAATATACTTTCTTCTCCATGGTCATTAAGCGAGCGGTGTCATCTATTTTGGCCACAGGTGTTTGAAGTTTTAGTCCGTTTGCCTCTTTCAACCAGGGGAGACGAGTTGTTCACGAAGAGATAATTTCCTCAGGTACTCATTCAGTGAGTAGGCTCGGAGTTGTGCCGAAGTCTCTGGTTGACCTGAAACCGCTGAGGGACCATTGAAAACTTGATTTTGTTTGCAGTGAGTTGCGTGCCCAACGATTATTGAAGAGGTGGGGGGATGCTCAATTCCGGGCTACACATCTCCCCGTGGCAGTGCAAGCCACATATGGAAAATGTCCCGTGCTCTTGTGTCAAATGTCCTCGCTGCGTAAGGATCATCGCTACGCTCACCACACCCATAAACGAACGGTACGGTGATGCGCACATTTATCGAAGCTTAAGTCGGATGAGGCGAAATACTGGGTCCACGTTTGATAAAATATACGAGAACGGGCGTCTCCTCATTAATTAACGCGCACCCTAGCCAATGGACGTGGGTGTCACTTTGTGAAATTGATAGTGTGGGTGAGGGGGAGGAGTGAGATGTGTGATGCTCAAAGCTGCCTGGAAGGTTATTTTATCTACACCCACAGGCTCAATAGTTAAGCTTCGATCTGATGTTGGCGGGAGAGGGAATCAATGATTGATGGTGTCAGTGGCCCCCTTAGCGTGTGTAAAGTGACATCCATGGACCATACTTCTCCCCGTGGAAGAATCTTGTCCCAATGGAAGGAGCTTCTAGTGAATTATTGAGAGGAACTAGCAATGCTAAAACCAATTATTTCACGGTCACGAAATGGAGTAGCTTGCCTATGGAGCCCGACATTCAGATATGTAGCTATTGGAGAGGTTCAACCGAACATTGGTGTGGGGAGGGGGTGTCGTCGATACGTCCATAGAGACATGAATCACCACCTATGCTCATACCGTTATCTTAATCCTCACATGCACTTGGGGCGTCGGGATGTATGTAAGTAGCGTGCCACCAAATGTAAGTTCATGTCATCCAAACCCACTGCCCCGTCCTCCTACTTCTCACGTCACTTACTTGACTGCTTCAGTCGGCCCAATCATCTTCGCCATCCTCCTTTCAATCCAGTTAAACACTGTTTGGTCGTCATCATGTTGATGTCAATTTAAATCCCAAATTATAATTCAACGATTCTTGTTCAAAGACAAACCATGGCCGGTGCACCAACATAAAGCATTCCAACTCAATTCAGCTCCTAATACAAGGCTTACAAAGCCTACGAAACCCATCAAGCCCATAAAGCCCACAAAGTCGCGTACTGAAACAAGTTGCGAAATTAGAGCATTTCTTGAATAGAGTCAGATGCATTTCTGCTGTCCGACACTCCATAAAACGTTCCACTATTTAACAGCCAATTTATAGCCCAATCCGATATGCCTAATGCCAACAAGTTGAAGTGAATTAGTGATGCGACTTAGATGCGACTTAGATGCGACTCACAAAACCCAGAGTATTGAGCCACCATGCCGATCAGCGTACCGTTTTAGCAGACGCGATCCACAACTGAGTTCGGCAGCTCACACGTGTCAGGACTGACCCGTCTGAAACTGATTCACGTTACCTCCTTTGTAGAGGTGTTTTCGACAACTGGACTCCAATCCACACAATACACAAATACCAATTAATTAGAGACATTTTCAGTATACAAAAGACATTCGAAATCACAATCCGCCACTATATGTTCCGTATCTAATGCAATATTAGTTTCGTTCTTTCGTTTCGCTGACACCGCCCAAAGTAAACACCATAGTCGTATCCTCCCCAAGTATAACAATCTTCTTACGTCCCATCGCTAATGGAAGCTTCTGGAACTACTCTCACAACTTTGACTTCCTTTCAAACTAGGTCATGTGATTCCACAGTCTGGAACAATCCGTGACCTTGTACTTCCGAACAACTACCGGCATCTGTTGGTAGAATAGAACTACCAACTTCACATAGTTGGTGCCACTGCTCCCCCTACATATATAGATAATATAAGCTGAGTTACAGCTTTCTACCAATATCCGGTGTGGGGCGGGGGGGGGTACTATCATTTTCCAGCCCAATATCGTCGTTGCTAGGCGTTTGAATCGTACCTTGCTCTACATGTGGTTCAAATCGCCTCACCCGCCTCACCTGTACATCTTGCAGTCGTAGCTTTCAAGAGGGTGTGTGGGGAATGATTACTGCCCTGCTTCCACACGCTGGTTCCTCGCCGGCAGTACACCGTAGCATCGCATTGACTTCGCTGCCGCATGTGCATATGCATGGCAATTATCTTTGCATTGACCAGGTAGCTGTTCACAGTGTCGGCTCTGAATATCCGGAATTTCGGTTCACATCTCACCAACCTAGAAGTTTTTGCTCTCCTCGCCCTGTGCTCACGGTGATATTGACAGTCAACACGCATCGATTTCCCAAAGCTTGGAGAACCAGGGTCAATTTGTTCCACCCATCTACTGCCCGCGAAGGCGGCGATGATGATGTAGCCTGCACGACGCTGGCTTACGTTCCCAGCGTGCAAACAAAGCCGACGGATAACCGTACACCCCCACCCCCACCCTCTGTCGCAACTCAAAAACTTGTTCTTTTCAAAAGGAGTGCTGACAAACCGGGGTTGGAAGTTCCAAGTCAATGTCGGATATCGATTCGCACCCCTCCAGGTGTCACCCTTCCCCGGCTGTCAATCTGGGTGCATACCTGCTGACCAGCGGTCAGTGGAGGCCGAGTCAGGCCTAGATATCCATGTCTCCAGGGAGTCGGTTAGCTGCTGTCGTAAAGTAGCCTGAAGCTTGCCCTTCAGGCTCGTGATCGGTGTCCAATATTGACGCTGCCCGACCAGCAGTCTGGTGCCGAATGGAGGCCGGCTCGATGTTTCCTCGTCTCGTGGGCGCGGTCTGACGTCGTCTCGTCTCGTAGGGGTGGTCTGACGTCGTCTCGTCTCGTGGGCGTGGTCTGACATCGTCTCGTCTCGTGGGCGCGGTCTGACGTCGTCTCATCTCGTGGGCGTGGTCTGACGTCTCGTCTCGTGGGCGTTGCCTGGAGTCCCGTATCGTGGGCGTGGTCTGACGTCTCGTCTCGTGGGCGTGGCCTGGAGTCCCGTATCGTGGGCGTGGTCTGACGTCTCATCTCGTGGGCGTGGCCTGACGTCTCATCTCGCTGGCGCGGTCTGACGTCTCATCTCGTGGGCGTGGTCTGACGTCTGGTCTCGTGGGCGTGGTCTGACGTCTGGTCTCGTGGGCGTGGTCTGGAGTCCCGTATCGTGGGCGTGGTCTGACGTCTCGTCTCGCGGGCGTGGTCTGACGTCTCGTCTCGTGGGCGTGGCCTGGAGTCCCGTATCGTGGGCGTGGTCTGACGTCTCGTCTCGTGGGCGTGGTCTGACGTCTCGTCTCGTGGGCGTGGTCTCACGTCTCGTCTCGTGGGCGTGGTCTGACGTCTCGTCTCGCGGGCGTGGTCTGACGTCTCGTTTCGTGGGCGTGGCCTGGAGTCCCGTATCGTGGGCGTGGTCTGACGTCTCGTCTCGTGGGCGTGGTCTGACGTCTCGTCTCGCGGGCGTGGTCTGACGTCTCGTTTCGCGCGCGCGGCCGGACGTCTCGTCTCGTGAAGGCGGCCTGACGTCGTCTTATCTCGTGCGCGCGGCCGGCCGAAAATTTCTCGTCGCGTCCGGTCACCCGAAAAAGCACGTCTCCTTCAGCTGGTGGCGGAGGGGAAGGTTTTGCCGGATGGGATGGCGATGTGATAATGGATCGTACTGCTTGCTGGCAGTATCAGTCTGACTCCACACTGCACACGTGACCGCTCGATGCAGCGACGGCCGAGTGGGGCCGCTCGATGAGCCGTCTGACATCTGTACACCATCGATGCAACGACAGACATCAACAGACTATCGATGCTGGTCTTTGGCCACATATATAACTGCCTGGTGCTGTTACGATCGCTTAGAGTCGCCTGGTGCTACCACACAGCTGAATCCACCATGCAATTGCAGAGTCACCTAGTTGATAAAGTATACAGCAGCCTGGTGCAACATGGGGAGCAGCCTGATGCTATCATGCAGAGCTGCCTGGTGCTACCATATAGCCGTCTGCTGCTATCGTGCGAAGCTGACTGGTGCTACCACATAGAGTCGCCTGACGCTACAGCGTGGAACTGCCTGGTGCTCCCGTGGGCAGCTGTCTGGTGCTACCATATAGAGCTGCCTGATGCTACTGTGGGGAGCTGCCTGGTGCTACCACATAGCCGCCTGCTGCTATCGTACGGAGCTGCCTGGTACTACCATATAGAGTCGCTTGGCGCTACAGTGTGGGCCTACCTGGTGCTCCCGTGGGGAGCTGCCTGGTGCGAGAATATGGAGCTACCTGATGCGAGAATATGGAGCTACCTGATGCTACCGTGCGGAGGCGCCGGGTGCTACAATATCGATACACCTGATGGTATCGTGTGGAGTTACTTGGTGATACAGCATAGAGTCGCCTGAGACTACCACAGAAAGCTGCCCGATGCTACAATACACAGCTACCTGATGTTGCAATGCAAAGCTACATGTTGCTCTCACACAGAGTCGTCCGGAGCGACAATACACCTGGTCCTACAATACATAGCTACCTGGTGTTGCAATGCAAAGCTACATGTTGTTCTCACACAGAGTCGTCCGGAGCGACAATGCATAACTACCTGGTTCTACAATGCAGAGCTACCAGATAATATAGTACAGAGCTACCTGATGCTATAATGCAGAGCTGCTTGGTGCTACAATGTATAGCTACCTGATGCTACCATACAGAGCTACTTGGTGCTACCATGCAGAGCTACCTGGTACTACCATACAGAGATACCGGGTGTTACCATACAGAGCTACCTGGTGGTACAATGCAGAGTTACCTGGTGCTAAAATCTAGAGCTAACTGGTGCTATAATAGAGAGATACCTGGTGCTACAATACATGGCTACCTGGTGCTACAGATACAGATGGCTACCTGATACAGATATACCTGGCGCTACTATACAGAGATGTCTGGTGCTACCATTCAAAACTACCTGGTGCTACCATACAGAGCCTCCCGATACCACGGCAGGCACGCAAAGCTGTTCTGGTGAAGCGGCCCTCACCACACACGACGGAGCGTCCTGACCACTCACGACGGAGCGTCCTGACCACACACGACGGAGCGTCATGACCACACACGACGGAGCGCCATGACCACACACGACGGAGCGCCATGACCACACACGACGGAGCGTCCTGACCACACACGACGGAGCGTCCTGACCACACACGACGGAGCGTCCTGACCACACACGACGGAGCGTCATGACCACACACGACGGAGCGTCCTGACCACACACGACGGAGCGTCATGACCACACACGACGGAGCGTCATGACCACACATGACGGAGCGCCCTGACCACTCACGACGGAGCGTCCTGACCACACACGACGGAGCGTCCTGACCACACACGACGGAGCGTCCTGACCACACACGACGGAGCGTCATGACCACACACGACGGAGCGTCATGACCACACACGACGGAGCGTCCTGACCACACACGACGGAGCGTCATGACCACACACGACGGAGCGTCATGACCACACACGACGGAGCGTCATGACCACACACGACGGAGCGTCCTGACCACTCACGACGGAGCGTCATGACCACTCACGACGGAGCGTCATGACCACTCACGACGGAGCGTCCTGACCACACACGACGGAGCGTCCTGACCACACACGACGGAGCGTCCTGACCACACACGACGGAGCGTCCTGACCACTCACGACGGAGCGTCATGACCACACACGACGGAGCGTCATGACCACACACGACGGAGCGTCCTGACCACACACGACGGAGCGTCCTGACCACACACGACGGAGCGTCATGACCACACACGACGGAGCGTCCTGACCACTCACGACGGAGCGTCCTGACCACACACGACGGAGCGTCCTGACCACTCACGACGGAGCGTCCTGACCACCACGACGGAGCGTCATGACCACACACGACGGAGCGTCCTGACCACACACGACGGAGCGTCCTGACCACACAGACGGAGCGTCATGACCACACACGACGGAGCGTCCTGACCACACACGACGGAGCGTCATGACCACACACGACGGAGCGTCCTGACCACACACGACGGAGCGTCATGACCACACCGACGGAGCGTCATGACCACACTGACGGAGCGCCTGACCACTCACGAAGGAGCGTCCTGACCACACACGACGGAGCGTCCTGACCACACACGACGGAGCGTCATGACACACACGACGGAGCGTCATGACCACACACGACGGAGCGTCCTGACCACACACGACGGAGCGTCATGACCACACACGACGGAGCGTCATGACCACACACGACGGAGCGTCATGACCACACACGACGGAGCGTCCTGACCACTCACGACGGAGCGTCATGACCACCACGACGGAGCGTCATGACCACTCACGACGGAGCGTCCTGACCACATACGACGGAGCGTCCTGACCACACACGACGGAGCGTCCTGACCACACACGACGGAGCGTCCTGACCACTCACGACGGAGCGTCATGACCACACACGACGGAGCGTCCTGACCACACACGACGGAGCGTCCTGACCACACACGACGGAGCGTCCTGACCACACACGACGGAGCGTCATGACCACACACGACGGAGCGTCCTGACCACTCACGACGGAGCGTCCTGACCACACACGACGGAGCGTCCTGACCACTCACGACGGAGCGTCCTGACCACTCACGACGGAGCGTCATGACCACATACGACGGAGCGTCCTGACCACACACGACGGAGCGTCATGACCACACATGACGGAGCGTCCTGACCGCTCACGACGGAGCGTCCTGACCACACACGACGGAGCGTCCTGACCACTCACGACGGAGCGTCCTGACCACTCACGACGGAGCGTCCTGACCACACACGACGGAGCGTCCTGACCACACACGACGGAGCGTCATGACCACTCACGACGGAGCGTCCTGACCACACACGACGGAGCGTCCTGACCACACACGACGGAGCGTCATGACCACTCACGACGGAGCGTCCTGACCACTCACGACGGAGCGTCATGACCACATACGAACGACGAGCGTCGACCACACACGACGGAGCGTCCTGACCACACACGACGGAGCGTCCTGACCACCACGACGGAGCGTCCTGACCACACATGACGGAGCGTCCTGACCACACACGACGGAGCGTCCTGACCACCACGACGGAGCGTCCTGACCACTCACGACGGAGCGTCATGACCACATACGCACGACGGAGCGTCCTGACCACTCACGACGGAGCGTCCTGACCACACACGACGGAGCGTCCTGACCACACACGACGGAGCGTCATGACCACTCACGACGGAGCGTCCTGACCACACACGACGGAGCGTCCTGACCCACACGCTCACGACGGAGCGTCCTGACCACACACGACGGATCACTCACGACGGAGCGTCATGACCGCACGAACCGACGGAGCGTCCTGACCACACACGACGGAGCGTCCTGACCACACACGACGGAGCGTCATGACCGCTCACGACGGAGCGTCATGACCACACACGACGGAGCGTCCTGACCACTCACGACACGGAGCGTCCTGACCACACACGACGGAGCGTCCTGACTAGGGATGTCGATCCCGGGCCGTTTTCCCAATCCCGGTATTTCGGGATTTTCCGGAAAAAAAATCCCGGGATTTCCCGGGATCCCGGATTCATATATTCTCTCTAATAATCCAAGGTATTCCGATCAGAATTTCGACTCATGACGTCCAGATGCGCCATGCAAACGCCTTTTATCCATTTGACAATCGAGTGATCATTCACACATTCACATTTAGTTACGATATGCGCGGAGTAACTCCCTGAAGCACCTGAAATGCATCGCGAAAACCACACCTTCAGTGGAGTAACAATACTCCATCAATAGACTGGATGTTCTACGCCGTTTGTTGTTTGATAATTGCCTACCCAGCGTCTGGCATTCAAACAGGCGATCTCGATCATTTTTCCTCGCCTTCAGAAAAAGGGATACTCACAGGATCAAATGATGTACATGTATTACTCGATTAACATAAGACTGTTCCATGCGATGCACTCGCACAACAATAAGTATACTCGACTGCTAAGCGGAATCGAATAAGCATGTTGCCAAGCTTTTACCTATAGTGACATTTTAAGAAGCACAGGGCATCAACTGTATCGTCATTCAGACGGGAACGTTCCTTTGTCACTATGTTACCTACAGTTGAGAACACTCGCTCAGATTCGACGCTCGTGGCGACAATGCCTTTGAGCCACTTATAGGCCATGCTGGCGAGCGGCCCTTTCCCAGAAACTGGAAGGTTTTCCAGTTCTTTTTCACTGCCTTTGAAAGCTGGGGTCTTCCAAGCTGTCCCGGTGCGCCAGGCACACGACTTTTCGCCGCCGTTTCCAGCGCGGTTGCAGCTGCTGCTGCAGAGTCGGCTCCGGCGCGGACTACTCGACACCCTCACTCTCACTGTCAGACACAGCATCACCGATCCTTTCCCCACTCATCCGTTGCATCATACGAGTTATGTACTCATCTACTTCTCTCCGAGTGGCCTGCGGGAATATCTCCCTTTCTGCCTCGTCTTGAGGCAGCAAATCGTTATGCAGCGCCTGCAAGACTGCAGCCGCCTTAGAGCGACGCTGACGAATCCTCAGCGTCAAAGCATCGTAGAACCTCTTTGCCAGCTGGCCGCCTTCCTTTTCCAGGGAGCTGAGCACAAACTTCAGAGCAGCTTCGGCTTCTAACAGTCCACTGTCTCTGCGGCACAGGGCCTCTGCCCCAAACTTTACGATGTTGAGGCACCGAACAATCTCCCGCACCATGTCGAGCTCCCGATCACTGGTCATCTGCACTTTCTTGTCACCTATGTCAATAATTGCTTTGTGCACTGCGCTTTTAGTGTAACAAATCGTTCCAGCACTGCAAACAAACTGTTCCACCTCGTTTTGCAATCAAGAATTAGCATCACCTGCTTACCTTGTTCTTCCGTCACGTACTTTTGAAGCACTTCGTTTCGCACGGGCGATTTTCGAAACCATCGCACAATTCTCCGGACGCTTCGAACCGCTTCGGCTCGTGAGCCCTGCAGCTCATTGTAATCCTCGACCCCAACGACGTCATCCTCCCCGATGTCATCTTCATCCGATCCATCCGTAGGTGACTCCGTATCTGGTGACACACAGGCGTCACGAGCCTCACTGGTTGTCTTAGCTCCGCCGTCACTCGTGTATAAAACATCAATTACCGCAAGATGCACGCCATGTGCAAAGCACAGCTGGTGCTCGCACGGCAAACTTCTTCCGAACTTCACCATGACGGATGCGCCGTCGGTGGTGACACATGTCACGTGCAGGTTGAGGTCGAGGTCAAACTCAGTTAGTTTGACCTTCAGCAGGTCCATGCATTTCTCCGCTGGCATAGAGCCATGACACCGAACCACACCGAGGCCCCACACCTTTGCACCAGAGTGCACGTTCACGCTCATATATCTTCGATTCCTGAGAGACGTATATTCGTCGATTGTGAGAGAGAACCTCGTGCCTTGCGTTATTTCATCTGTCAGCTTTTGTTTTACCTGACATTTGATCCTGGCACAGTGCCTCATGACACGATTTCGGATTGCCTCGTGACCGGTTGGTAGATTTTTAAACCCTTTGGCAGCCATAAGGTTGCGCAAGTCCGGTGAAGTGCAAAAACACTGAACGGAATCCCGTCCCTGCCGCACAATCTTGCCAGCATGGAGTCCAGATCATCCTCAGCGTTGGGTGAAAAGTATCTGTCCAGGGGCCTGGTCCTTTTTGCAGCAGGCTGTGGCTGGTCTGCGTTCGAATCGTCTTGAGACGCTCCATCCTTCGATGAACCGGCGTACCGATCTGGATGCTGGCTCTTTGCGTGGGTGTGAAGGCCTTTTGTAGATCCACCCGAAATCTTCAGCACCTTTCTACAGTAACGGCACTTGGCACTTTGGCCGGTTGTCTCACGCAGAAAATGCTCCCAAACAGCACTGCCCCTTAAACACGACGAAGTCCGACATCTCGCCGCACACGACTGACACTGAGCTTCCCCCAACCCTCCCCCTCACATCGTCCGGTGCCTTGTTGCGCCCCGTTGTTTTATTTTTTCGGTCTCTGTGTAGACATTTCTCCCCCCGCCCCCACGCGCGGAGTAAGCAGTCGACGTCGTGTTCAATCTCGGAACCTGAGACTGGGGTCTCCCAGACGGAATCCTGTGACATGGAACTGGCGTTTTGATGCGGTCAAACGTCGCGCGACTTCTGTGACCGAAAAACAAACTAATGGATGAATAACGAAACCAGCCGGACTTCTTCTGCCGCAAGAACTCAGGCTGGAAATCGATTAAAATCAGACTAATATTTGGTCAACACACGACGGAGCGCCATGACCACACACGACGGAGCGCCATGACCACACACGACGGAGCGTCCTGACCACACACGACGGAGCGTCCTGACCACACACGACGGAGCGTCCTGACCACACACGACGGAGAGTCCTGACCACACACGACGGAGCGTCCTGACCACACACGACGGAGCGGGTCATGACCACTCACGACGGAGCGTCCTGACCACACACGACGGAGCGTCCTGACCACACACGACGGAGCGTCCTGACCACACACGACGGAGCGTCCTGACCACACACGACGGAGCGTCATGACCACACACGACGGAGCGTCCTGACCACACACGACGGAGCGTCATGACCACACACGACGGAGCGTCATGACCACACACGACGGAGCGTCCTGACCACTCACGACGGAGCGTCCTGACCACACACGACGGAGCGTCCTGACCACACACGACGGAGCGTCATGACCACACACGACGGAGCGTCATGACCACACACGACGGAGCGTCCTGACCACACACGACGGAGCGTCCTGACCACTCACGACGGAGCGTCCTGACCACACACGACGGAGCGTCCTGACCACTCACGACGGAGCGTCCTGACCACTCACGACGGAGCGTCATGACCACACACGACGGAGCGTCCTGACCACACACGACGGAGCGTCATGACCACACATGACGGAGCGTCCTGACCGCTCACGACGGAGCGTCCTGACCACTCACGACGGAGCGTCCTGACCACACACGACGGAGCGTCCTGACCACACACGACGGAGCGTCATGACCACACACGACGGAGCGTCATGACCACACACGACGGAGCGTCATGACCACACACGACGGAGCGTCATGACCACACACGACGGAGCGTCCTGACAACGCACGACAGAGCGTCATGACCACACATGACGGAGCGTCATGACCACACACGACGGAGCGTTCTGACAACGCACGACAGACGACGAAGACGCTCTGATGGCGGCTTGACGCTCCAGATGCCAGCCTTGAAGCCTGATGTGACGAGCTGGTGGCGAATCAGCGCAATCCAGCTGACGCGGCCGCCGCCGCGCCGGCGTGAGAACCACGTGTGGTGAGAGCGCGCCAGTGATTGGTCGAGCCGCGCCCTGAGCCGAAGTGAGTCGGGGCTCGGGCACATCAGACCACGGAGCGCCAAACAGCGAACGGTGGAGAGTGTAGGTCCCCGGAGAGCGACCCAACGGCGTCTGTGATGGAACACCGAGCCACCTGGTCGTCTATAATGGTGGAGAGTGTAGGTGCCCGGAGAGCGACCCAACGGCGTCTGTGATGGAACACCGAGACACCTGGTCGTCTATAATGGTGGAGAGTGTTGGTCCCCGGAGAGCGACCCAACGTCGTCTGTGATGGAACACGGAGACACCTGGTCGTCTATAATGGTGGAGAGTGTTGGTCTCCGGAAAGCGACCCAACGGCGTCTGTGATGGAACACCGAGACACCTGGTCGTCTATAATGGTGGAGAGTGTAGGTCCCCGGAGAGCGACCCAACGGCGTCTGTGATGGAACACTGAGACACCTGGTCGTCTATAATGGTGGAGAGTGTAGGTCCCCGGAGAGCGACCCAACGGCGTCTGTGCTGGAACACCGAGACACCTGGTCGTCTATAACGGTGGAGAGTGTAGGTCCCCGGAGAGCGACCCAACGGCGTCTGTGGTGGAACACCGAGACACCTGGTCGTCTATAATGGTGGAGAGTGTAGGTCCCCGGAGAGCGACCCAACGGCGTCTGTGCTGGAACACCGAGACACCTGGTCGTCTATAACGGTGGAGAGTGTAGGTCCCCGGAGAGCGACCCAACGGCGTCTGTGGTGGAACACCGAGACACCTGGTCGTCTATAACGGTGGAGAGTGTAGGTCCCCGGAGAGCGACCCAACGGCGTCTGTGGTGGAACACCGAGACACCTGGTCGTCTATAATGGTGGAGAGTGTAGGCCCCCGGAGAGCGACCCAAAGGCGTCTGTGATGGAACACCGAGACACCTGGTCGTCTATGAGGAAGTCGGCTTGATAAAATGTGAAATCATCTGAGGAGTACAAATAAGCAACAGGAACTCGCACACACACACACACACACACATACGTATATTACAATCACAATATTTTTTCCCGTAAAAGTGATATATATATATATATATATATATATATATATATATCGCGTTTATTGGCAAAGGCTTCTCGCAAGGCGTGTCGCCTTGGACGGGAGCTCGTTGTCATCGCCGTCCGTTTTGTGTTCAATTTGTCCATGCGGTATACCCACCAATGTGCCGGCAGTCTACTACTAAACACAACGTAACACAGCTCATACCAGCCGATCTACCCAACCGAAATACATGGCCGCCACATTTGCGTCCCATTTGCGCGTCACATCCTGATGTGGTTTTCCCCTTGTTGTTTTGCTGTCCCTAATAACCCATCCATCTCTGTTCACGGAGGCGGTGAGACGCATATACAACACGGATTTTGGCCAAACCCTCTCGAGTCCTACCGCTCGTGCGTCATTAAACGAATGGCCTGATGGTAAAAAGTAAGAAGCCGCATCCGTGTCTCTTTTTCCCATCCTTACACTGGAAAGGCGGTTCCAGGTCCGGGAGTAATAATAACCTCCCCCCTCCGGTTTCACCCACACAGCAGACGCATTTGCATGGCTGACACCAGATCTCATCAACAGGAGCGACATCCAATTGTTCTTTCAGAAGTACACTGCAAATTACTCAGCCACTTGATGCCACTCATCATGCATGCGTTTGCACATCGCACAGCTCCGCACACAAGCCTGTCGTCGTGCTTGACGATCCCCTCACATGTGCCTCCTCGTCTTGACGATCCCCTCACATGTGCCTCCTCGTTTTGACGATCCCCTCACATGTGCCTCCTCGTCTTTCTATGCAACAACTGGCCACGCACGTGTTGTCCCCACTTGTATGAAGCCATTAGCATTTCTGGGAAAATTTCTTTTAAGTTGTCAGAGTTCCGTAACATGTGGAGGTTGTATAGTAGAATGGCCGTGGTGCTGGGTAAGTAGCTTGAATACGTAACTAGAAGGGGCACTTTATATTCTTTGCTCTTGTGCGTCTTTTCCGGAAGGTACTTTTTCAGCACAACTCGACCTAGATTTGAGCTCACTGCCTTGGCTTGGGAATTCCACCACAAATCTTAACTCAAAAACAAGATTTTCCTGTCTAAAAAAATTGCCCACCCTACTTTTAAATACATTCAATGAGGAACTCCCCACAACATCAGCAGGCAGCCTATTCCACTGATCAGCAACCCTTTGACTGAAGACCTGTTGTCGCTGAACTGTCCTACACCTCAACTTGTCTAACCTGAATTGATGACCCCTATGTGATGCTCTAATCTGAAGAGCGTCATTCAAATTGACCTGATCTAGTCCTTTAACAATTTTGTACATTTGAATCATGTCCACCCTTAATTTCCTATACTTGAGTGAGTATATGTCTAATGCCACAAGCCTTTCTCCATATTCTAAGTTACCTGTTCCACTGATGAGTCTAGTTGCTTTGCGCTGCACTCTTTTTAACATATATATATATATATCTTTTCCTAGGTATATCTTTTCCATATATATATCTTTTCCATGCTTGTACAGAATATTCCAAGTGGGGTCGCACATATGCTAAGTACAGTTTTTCATGACTTCCTAGCCCTTACATCTCACACTTCTATTAATGAGTCCCAACATTCTGAGTGCGCTGTTCCTAGCTGAGATACATTGTTTTTTTCTGCATTAAGATCTTTTGAAACCAACACACCAAAGTCGCTCTCCTCTTAAATAACATCCAGTTCCCTCCAACCATTGTATATCTGAAAGTCTCACCTCCAGACCCCAGATGTATAACCTTACACTTATCATAGCTGAAAGACATCTGCCATTGATCAGCCCACTTTGTTAGGTCCTCCAAGTCCAGTTGAATATTACTAGAGTGATCACTATTGTTTGCCACTCCTACCAGCTTGAAGTCATCAGCAAATTTGAACACTCTATTCCTCATCCCTACCTCAATGTTATTCACAAAGATGATAAAGAGAAGTGGCCCTAGAACAGAGCCCTGTGGTACTCCACTCAGAACATCCTTCCAATCAGATTTACATCCATTTAACACTACCCTTTGTTTCCTTCCCCTCAACCATACTTCAATCCAACCTATAACTTTTCCAACAATCCCATGTTGTTGTAGTTGATGAATTAGCCTCCCATGTGGAACTTTATCAAAAGCTTTGCTAAAGTTCAAGTACACAACATCCATCCTGCTTTGATTGCCTACTTCTTTAGTAACATACTCCATGAACTCCAATAGGCTAGTTAAACAAGACCTTCGAGATCGAAATCCATGTTGAGTATCCCTTAAAAGGTTGTGCCTGTCAAGATGAATATGAACATTCTGTTTAACCAGATTGTCTAGTACCTTGAGGTCAAACTGACTGGCCTTGTAGTTTCCGTGTAGTTTCCTACACACCTCATGCTTCCCCTTTTGAAAATTGGTACTACGTTTGCATTTCTCCAATCTTCAGGTACTTGAGAATATTCTATAGACCGCCTGCAAATTATACCTAGGGGAACTGCTAAAGTTTTAGCACACTCTATTAAGATCCTAGCATATATATCATTCGGTCCAGAAGCTTTATTAGGTTTTATATTCTGCAACTGCTTTTCTACAGCTTCTGTAGTTATTGTAAGGTCTTCCAGCCTATCACCTGTCATGGCATAATCTTCAGTTGTTTCTATTGTACCAGAATTATCTTTAATAAAGACTGATGAGAATTGCTTGCTCAGGGATTCCACAAGTTCACAATCATCAACTACTATTTCCCCATCTACCTCCAGTGGTCCTACACTACACTTTTTAGCCTTAAATTTGTAGAAGCTAAAGAATCTCTTAGCATTACCTGCTAAACATTCTCGAGCTAATTTGATTTCAGCCAGTCTTTTAGATGACCTAACACACCGCCTAATTTTATTTCTAGATATTTTATATGATTCGAAGTTTACGTTAGAGTTAGCATCTTTTAGTTTCTTCAATGCCTTTTCTTTGACTCCAGTAAATGCTTTTCTTCCCTGGTCAGCCAGGAAGGGTTCTTAACCCTGGTTAATCTAATTTGCATATTGGGAATGAACCTATCCTGACCTTGAAATAGTTCATCTTTTATCATTCTCCACATTTCATAAGCATCTAAGCACTTCAATAAGTCTTCCCAATTAATTTCATTCAGGAAGATCCTGAACTCATTGTAATTCCCTTTAGCAAAATTTGGAATCAATGATTTATTGATACCTACACTTCCAACATACAATGAGACGCGTATATTGTTGTGATCACTACTACCAAAGGTCTCTCCTATGTTCGCATTTTGTACAAAGTTTTCCTCAAAACAAGCCATGAAACTTCTTCCTGATTTGCTTAGACCTATAGTTTTGTTTCCCAATCCTGTTATGTTGAAATCCCCCAACAAAACAATTATCTCCAGCAATTCCACTCCTCTCTTGCTCAGATGTAACCCATCTAATGCAAACATTTCTGTCCTCCCAAAAAATCCCCTCACAAATGCAAGAACCTCACCCCAAGCTTCTTGCAAATATTGGCCACCCTTGTCTTCAGCCCAATGGCCCTCGAATACCATTCTACACTTGCATTTACCATAGGGAGGATGGATGTTACCACTCCTCTCTTCCTACTTCCTGCTAACCTACTTATCAAAGCCGAAGCCCTATACTTGTTTATTGTTTCCTCTGTTTTAGCTCTCCCTACATCATTTGCACCAACCTGCACAATTATTATTGTACTCTCTCCACTACCCTTCATTACTTCTTCTAACCTATCCCCAACATCCTTTACCTGGGCACCTGGGAAGCAAAGACGAGTCCGTTTGCTGGGGTTCCTACTAAAAAATGTGCGATCCATATACTTAATTCTGATGTCCCCTATAACTAAAACCTCCCTCTCTCGATCTTTAGCTACCTGGTCATTCCTGCCTCCATCCCTAGCAGCATTACTCTCCCTCTCTTGCAGTACCTCAAACCTATTATTAATTTCAATGCCTGTGTCAATTTTCCTTAAAGCTAGTCTGGTACTCCGGCGTCTAGCTACTTTCCACTCTCTATTATCCTGGACCAAGCTATCTCCACCTCTATCACTCCTAGACTCCTGCACCTGGCTTGCCTGGCTGGCATTTCCTATGGTGGGCCCTGCCACCCAACACTTCAGGCGCTCCACCTTCCTTGATAACATATCTGCTTTCCTACTCAGGTCCCCAATGACTCCCATACACTCACACTTCCCACAGACACCCTGCATTTATATATATATATATATATATATATATATATATATATATATATATATTTGTTCTTTTTTTCCTACTCTTATTACTAACTAAGTATAGTAAGGGTAAACCTTTGCTAACCAAGTTATAAAGCTAGCTTGCAACTAATGTAACCGAGCAGTTAAAGAGCTATCTAGTTTATTGTACTTTAACGCCTGATCTAGTAACACTCGCAATGAATAAACGACAAAATATATCTCCGCTTACACAAACTAAACTGAGCAAAGATAATCTTAGCTATCTGACTCAGACCACCCTCTGCTTCACGATGCGCCCTGGTCCGCATTACTCTCTGACTCAGAGAGTCAGACTCTCTCTGACCACCCTGTCAGACTCTCTCTCTCTGACTCTCTGACCATGACTCTCTGACCACCCTCTAGCGCAGACAACCCTCTGACCGGGATTACCCTTTGACCCAGACAATTCCAAGACAACATTTTTGCTGCAAAAAATACAACCGAATATCATTGCTACCTCAGTAACTCATGTTCATGCTCATGCTCATGATTTGTACTGCACAAACATGCACACGAATTACTTCTACACGTCAAAAATTGCACTACAAATATGCTTACGAGACGTTGGGTCTACTTTAAAACGAAATATCACATTGATTCCACTTCTGCGTGACACGACTCATGCACGATAATACTTCTGCATGACACAGTTTATGCTGCTGATATATCTCGATGAGTTTCTTGTCCTTGAACACTTGTACACGGCATTGCTTCTTCTGGAAGAAACACTAGACTTCCTTCTCTACGCCACGTCTATTGTCAAAAGCCATCGAAACGAGATTCGTTTCAGGTTCGAGGAATGTGCTACGGATCAATTGTATGCGAAATAATTAACAAATAAAGCATTATACAAGCCTGTATTACTTCTGCCCACCGCCTGATGTGAACCGATAGTTCAGGCATGCCATGCTTACTTCCCAGGTGTCGATACAAATGTTTCCTAAGAGTGCCAGAGGTCTTTGTGTTCCTCAAAGACAATTGCCCCGCACAGGTTTCTGCAAACTTTTCGCCTTGTGCAAGCAATACCGTGTAGGAGTTTATGCAACAAAAGTCTTGACGCGTAGAACTGAAGTTTGTGCAAGTTTTACGGTACGGTGTTTTCCTTTCGTAGAAGATGCTTTGCCATGCAGTTTCATCTCGACATATTGGTACTTTTCTGCAAACTTTTCGCCTTGTGCAAGCAATACCGTGTATGAGTTTATGCGACAAAAGTCTTGACGCGTAGAACTGAAGTGTGTGCAAGTTTTACGGTACGGTGTTTTCCTTTCATAGAAAATGCTTTGCCATGCAGTTTCATCTCGACATATTGGTACGAAGCGTCATATCAATTAACACGGAATGTTTGAAAGTTATTTTTCGGCAGACATATCACACGCATAAGTCGTTCCATATCAGTTTTGCCGACGGCAGTTTTGAACAGCGTTTGTAATAGCAGATGTGTGGTGTTATTCACTCAGACCACCCTTGATTCAGACCACTGTCTGACCCAGGCCACCCACTTCCACAGATAACCCTCTTCCATAGACCACCCTCTGACCAAGAATACCATCCGCTCCAGACCACCTTCTGACTCAGAACACCTTCTCACCCAGACAACCCTTTGCCCCAGGTCATCGTCTTCTCCAGACCACCCTCTCTCCCAAGCAATCTTCTTTCCCAGATCACACTCTGATCCTGACCACCTTGTGACCCTAACCACCCTGTGACCCTGACCACTTTGTAATCCTAACCACCCTGTGACCCTGACCACCCTGTGACCCTGACCACCCTGTGACCCTGACCACCCTGTGACTCTGACCACCCTGTGACCCTGACCACCATGTGGCCCTGACCATCCTGTGACACTGACCGCTATGTAACCCTGACCACCCTGCGACCCTGACCACCCTGTGACCCTGACCACCCTGTGACTCTGACCACCCTGTGACTCTGACCACCCTGTGACTCTGACCACCCTGTGACTCTGACCACCCTGCGACCCTGACCACCCTGTGACTCTGACCACCCTGCGACCCTGATCATCCTGTGACCCCGACCACCCTGTGACCCTGACCACCTTTTGACCATGACCGCCCAGTGACCCTGACCGCCCTGTGACCAGCAGTGTGCTCTGGTGTCACCAGGTGGGTGAAGCTGGCCGAGGGCAACAGCGCCATGTCTGCTGTACACGACGGCCCTCTGCTCACTCTGAAGCCGGCCCAACGTGGCCACGCCGGCACCTACGTGTGTCGTGCCGTCAACCGACGCGGCTCGACCGAGGTCAAGGTCAACGTGCAGGTCATCTCGCCGCTGCGCGTCACGCTGACGCCCGTGCGCGCGACCGTCGACGTCGGGGCGGCGGCTCAACTACTCTGCGCCGTCCACGGGTCAGAATGGAGGGATCCGCTTCAATCCAGCCTCTCTATCATCTAGCGCGCCATATATCTATATATATATATATATATATATATATATATATATATATATATATATATATATATATATATATATATATATATATATATATATATATATATATATCAATGTGACTTTCCCAACGTACCGTCTTGGAAATGTCTCAGGTTAAGTCAAAGCGTCGATAACATACAGAGATGACCTATGTGTTAATTGTAATCTTGACCATCATGCACTACGGCGAAATACTACACATACACAACGAAGAGACAAGGAAAATAATACGATCAATCGAATCCACAAGCAAGAAGATCATCAACACGGAACTCGCGGTCATATTCAACGAAACATGCATATCAAATAATCTGCTTCCAAACTACTCATATATATATTTTTTTTAATAGATATATGTAGCTTTTCGACACAAATATGTGAGGGCATTGCTATTTTTTCATATTAGGCAATTCGCCTTCGTCTGCTTCATCAGAAAGTCGCCTTTGTCGCATTTCTTTTTTTAATTAACATCTTATTGTAAAATACCATAATCGCACAATTGCGCATCCTTGATTCTGTTTGCAATACGTTTGCACATATTGTATACCTTCAGTTCAACTAATCTGACATTACATCGACACTGTTCCGTATTCACCAATCCTATCCACCCCCATCCCCATTCTCCGATTCTGGTGTGCACTGGGTCACCTAGGCACGCCTTATCCAGCTAATTTCAATTTATTTGTGTATGCGATAGATGGCCTGCAGCTGTTGGAACTAGCCAAGATGTGGATAGAGCACCCATGATTGGACAGTAGATTCAGAGGAAGCAGGCGGAAAACGTTGGTGGTTACCGGACGTGACCGAGTTGATTTAAAATGTGAAATTACCTGACATGAACGCGTACAAATATGTAAACGTATTGTAAACGATAGCCAAGGAAGCACAAATGTACGAAGACCGCATGCTTTCTTAGCATATTATCGGTCAGGAAGGAACATGAGACAAAGACTACTGACTGTCTGACGAAGCATAACTAAGGTGGAAACGTGTAATATACTCACTCTTCCAACATTCAGGAGAAGAAAGATATGTGAATAGAGAGCATTGCAGCCTTGCCCTGCTACGATAGATAGTATTGTAACCTTGTCCAACTACGATAGAGAGTATTGTAGTCTTGTCCCGCAACGATAGAGAATTGCAGTCTTGCTCTGTTGCCATAGATAGTATTGCAACGTTGTCCTGCTACGATAGAGAGTATATAGGTATATAGGCCCATAAGATAAGAGTATATGCAGACGTGCAAATGAGAGCATATAAGCCTTTCCCTGCTGCGAAAATTGACCTGTCACTGCTTGGCCTCATTAGATAATTTGCTGACCTCTAAGTCAGATAAATGTAGCCGTTTCTCCACGGGTCGGAACCGAACACGGCGTAATGAGCTGTTAATGGGACAAGTATTTCTCGCCAGTGAGTCGCTCGGCCAGCGATAGAGCCCAATTAGCCGGCACCATGCACAGGACGGGCTGTCGCCAGTGTTGGCCGCAAAGGCAGTCGAGCCGTTTCATACCCGGACGCACAGATTGGCCCTCGGGTTGGCCGGGACAGGCGCCGCGTCGCTGAGATACGCCGCCGACTTTCCAATGACCTTTGGCGACTATTTCCGGGCCGGCGTAATTTTCCAAATTAAATCCGGCGTGCGGCCGGTCGGCGCGCGGGATAGATTTGACGGTGCGACGCCGAACCGACGGGAACGACGGCGTGTGTGACTTTGGTTGACTTTGTTTGACGAGGAGCAGCGAGCGGGAGTGTGGGACATGCGTGTTCGCGCAACGTTCTGTCTGGGAAGTTGAGCGTCGTTCTTGGAAGTCAGGCTGAACCGTCTGGGCATTGCGGAATTCAAAGGTGTGGCAGCGGCAGCCGTTCTCCCATTAGTGCAATTATCAAGTTACGTTGGAGACACGGTTCAGCAGTGAGATCCTCACATTGTGCCGAATGCCGTCGCGTGGGTTCGGCACACGAGACTCACTGCCCGATCTCGTTATTTAAGGAAGCTTCAAATATCGTAAATCTAAGCTCGTATCGAAAAGCTAGAGATGCTGTGAAGCAGAAAACCAGAGCAGCAAGGCGAGCAAAAGAATTGGATTTGGCTTGGAACTATAATAGGGACAGTAAAAAGTTCTTTAGTTTCTACAAGCGAAGTAAAGTTGCATGCACAATTGGTCCACTGGAAGTAAATGGGGCTATATTGAGTGAGGATGGTGACATGGTTGAGGAGCTGAGCAAGCAGTTTAACTCAGTGTTTACAGTGGAGGATGTGACAAATCTGCCAACCGTGAACCACAGTTCAGTGACAGGTGATCAGATACACGATGTTGATTTCATTGATAGTGATGTTGTTTTCAATTATATCAGAAAAATAAAGCCAAACAGGGCAGCAGGACCTGATGGAATGTATGCTAGGGTATTGCGGGAAGCTGAAAAGGAACTGGCAATTCCACTTAGTATAATATTTTGTAGATCAGTTTCACAAAATGAAATTCCAACAGATTGGAAAAGGGCAAATGTAGTTCCTATTTTCAAGAAAGGAGAAAGAGGGAAAGTTGAAAATTATAGGCCAGTAAGCCTCACATCCCTAGTCTGCAAGGTACTCGAATCAATTATCAAGGATAGAATAGTTAGTTTTCTGGAAGGAAACGGATTGATTCAAGATACTCAACATGGGTTTAGAAAAGGGAGATCGTGTCTCACAAATCTCTTGGACTTTTTAAATTTTGCTATAGAACAATTTGATCAGGGAAATCAGGTTGTTGTAGCATATCTTGGCTTTAGTAAGGCCTTTGACAAGGTACCCCATAAACGGTTAATGGTGCAGCTTCAGGTCCATGGTATTGCAGGTAGCATCCTAAAATGGATAGAGTTGTGGCTTTCAGATAGACAGCAGAGAGTGATGCTAAATGGTACAAAGTCATCATGGCAAAATGTTCTTAGTGGAGTTCCTCAGGGGTCGGTACTTGGGCCACTATTGTTCATTATATTTGTGAATAGCATTGAATGTGGCCTAAGCAGTAAAGTTTTGAAATTTGCGGATGATTTGAAGATCTTTAGGGCAATAACAGGGCACAATGAGCAGGTTTTGCTGCAGAACGACTTACACGAGCTTGTGAAGTGGTCCGAAAAATGGCAAATGAAGTTTAATTTTGATAAGTGCAAAGTCATGCATCTAGGTAGGCAGCATATGAAGCCGCCATACTTGATGGGTGGCCAAGTACTATCTGTGACTCAGCAGGAGAAGGACTTAGGTGTCATTTTGAACACAAAATTGGGGGCATCAGAACAGACCAAAGAAGCCAGGAAGAAGGCAATAAGAATGCTTGGGGAAATATAGAGGAATGTGTCATACAAAAGTGAGGAGGTCATCAGGAAGCTTTACTGTGCATATGTCAGGCCACATTTGGAATACTGTGTCCAAGCTTGGTCCCCTAGTTATGAGAAAGATTAAAAGAGGGCAACACAAATGGTTTATGGTATAGGCAACCTGGCATATGAGGAAAGATTGAAGAAATTGAATATGTTTTCACTTAGATATAGAAGGCTGAGAGGAGATCTCATCGAGGTTTTTAAATTTGTTCATGGTCAGGAACAGGGATATCTCAGGGAAATGTTTGAATTTAACAGAAATGATGCAATTAGAGGTCATCAAATACAAATTAAAGTTAATCACAGCAGGACAAGGTTAAGGCAGTCTTTCTTCACCAACAGGGTAGTAGAACACTGGAACCAGCTGCCAGGAACCATTGTCAGTAGCAACACACTGAACATCTTTAAAAAACGGCATAGACAATCATTATAAGAATAGGGGGCTTGTTTTTCTGTATTCCACGGGAGAGTTGATAGACAGATTTGGTGGGCACTGGTTCAGTGTCGAAAGTGCAACCAAGAAGGGCCCTTGTGGCTCATAGCTGCACTGATCGTTTTTATGTCTTTATTTTTTATGTCTTTATTGGTGTTTCGTGTCGTGCTATTACATTGCTACATTGCATTTAATTCCATTTTATATCTGCCAATACATTACATTACTCTTTCGAGTAATAACGTTGATGTGATAAGCCTTCAGGGCATGTTAGTTTCAAGACACCGTATTTCGTCCAGAGCTTCCCACAGGCCAGGTGCTTGTCAGTTTGCAAGGCTTGATTGTGGTA
The DNA here is from genome assembly GCA_034440615.1 of Ashinkailepas kermadecensis. Taxonomy (NCBI): domain Eukaryota; kingdom Metazoa; phylum Arthropoda; class Thecostraca; family Neolepadidae; genus Ashinkailepas; species Ashinkailepas kermadecensis. Next base: position 42,877 of record JAOTOM010002856.1, on the reverse strand, counting down.
AAGTGACAAATTGCTTCATCATGAATTAAGCGTCTGCTCACGCCTGTTTTGTTACGATCGCAGTTAGTGTTCTATAACCCCTCGCGCCGTGTTACATGGAGGTGAGCTTGCACGGCGAGCAGGTTTTACGGCAGTGTTTTGACGGGTTCGGCCGGGGGCGCATCCTGATTGGACACAGCTCCGAGGCCGCTGCCAACGCTGACCGTGTGCCCAGGTGGCCCCACGGGCCCGTCTCCTGGTTCAAGGACGCGAGACCTCTGACCTCTGGCCTGAGCCCGGACGGCACCGTGTGGCACGTGGATCGCCTGAGGGCAGTGCACGCCGGCGTCTACCAGTGTTTCGTTGGCAACGACGCCGACGGACATTTGCGCGAGGAGGCGCAGGCGGCAGCCACTGTCCTGGTGGGAAGTAAGTGGACTGTGTGTCGCGTCACGTGATGTCTGGTTATCAACAGCTGGCCACAGCCGCCGCCTCGGCAGCCACTGTCCTGGTGGGAAGTAAGTGGACTGTGTGTCGCATCACGTGATGTCTGGTTATCAACAGCTGGCCACAGCCGCCGCCTCGGCAGCCACTGTCCTGGTGGGAAGTAAGTGGACTGTGTGTCGCGTCACGTGATGTCTGGTTATCAACAGCTGGCCACAGCCGCCGCCTCGGCAGCCACTGTCCTGGTGGGAAGTAAGTGGACTGTGTGTCGCGTCACGTGATGTCTGGTTATCAACAGCTGGCCACAGCCGCCGCCTCGGCAGCCACTGTCCTGGTGGGAAGTAAGTGGACTGTGTGTCGCGTCACGTGATGTCTGGTTATCAACAGCTGGCCACAGCCGCCGCCTCGGCAGCCACTGTCCTGGTGGGAAGTAAGTGGACTGTGTGTCGCATCACGTGATGTCTAGTTATCAACAGCTGGCCACAGCCGCCGCCTCGGCAGCCACTGTCCTGGTGGGAAGTAAGTGGACTGTGTGTCGCGTCACGTGATGTCTAGTTATCAACAGCTGGCCACAGCCGCCGCCTCGGCAGCCACTGTCCTGGTGGGAAGTAAGTGGACTGTGTGTCGCGTCACGTGATGTCTGGTTATCAACAGCTGGCCACAGCCGCCGCCTCGGCAGCCACTGTCCTGGTGGGAAGTAAGTGGACTGTGTGTCGCGTCACGTGATGTCTGGTTATCAACAGCTGGCCACAGCCGCCGCCTCGGCAGCCACTGTCCTGGTGGGAAGTAAGTGGACTGTGTGTCGCGTCACGTGATGTCTGGTTATCAACAGCTGGCCACAGCCGCCGCCTCGGCAGCCACTGTCCTGGTGGGAAGTAAGTGGACTGTGTGTCGTGTCACGTGATGTCTGGTTATCAACAGCTGGCCACAGCCGCCGCCTCGGCAGCCACTGTCCTGGTGGGAAGTAAGTGGACTGTGTGTCGCGTCACGTGATGTCTGGTTATCAACAGCTGGCCACAGCCGCCGCCTCGGCAGCCACTGTCCTGGTGGGAAGTAAGTGGACTGTGTGTCGCGTCACGTGATGTCTGGTTATCAACAGCTGGCCACAGCCATATCACGTGGTAGTTGTGGTTCTAAGCTCGCCACCCCAGACTAGATCACGTGGTTGTTGTGGCGGACTTTGAGCCCAGTGTGGCAGAAGAGCCCAGTGTTGGTCATTTGACGGTGTGGTGGTGTCTGGTGTTTCACCGGTGGCGTTTGGTGTTTCGCTGGTGGTGTTTGGTGTTTCGCTGGTGGTGTCTGGTGTTTCGCTGGTGGTGTCTGGTGTTTCGCTGGTGGTGTCTGGTGTTTCGCTGGTGGTGTCTGGTGTTTCGCTGGTGATGTCTGATGTTTCGCTGGTGGTGTCTGGTGTTTCGCTGGTGGTGTCTGGTGTTTCGCTGGTGGTGTCTGGTGTTTCGCTGATGGTGTCTGGTGTTTCGCTGGTGGTGTCTGGTGTTTCACTGGTGGTGTCTGGTGTTTCGCTGGTGGTGTCTGGTGTTTCGCTGGTGGTGTCTGGTGTTTCGCTGGTGGTGTCTGGTGTTTCGCTGATGGTGCCTGGTGTTTCGCTGGTGGTGTTGGGTGTTTCACTGGTGGTGTCTGGTGTTTCGCTGGTGGTGTCTTGTGTTTCGCTGGTGGTGTCTGGTGTTTCGCTGATGGTGTCTGGTGTTTCGCTGGTGGTGTCTGGTGTTTCGCTGGTGGTGTCTGGTGTTTCGCTGGTGGTGTCTTGTGTTTCGCTGGTGGTGTCTGGTGTTTCGCTGGTGGTGTCTGGTGTTTCGCTGGTGGTGTCTGGCGTTTCGCTGGTGGTGTCTGGTGTTTCGCTGGTGGTGTCTTGTGTTTCGCTGATGGTGTCTGGTGTTTCGCTGGTGGTGTCTTGTGTTTCGCTGATGGTGTCTGGTGTTTCGCTGGTGGTGTCTGGTGGTGCTCACGCTACTGGAATTGTGTCCGGCGTAATTCTGTCATTGTGTCGAGCATGCAAGTATGTCGTTGTAACTCGTGTCAACAACAGAATCCTTCAAATTGTAGACACATGATGTCCCATAGGAGGTGCTTTTATGTGAGCGCAAGTGGCCAGCCGGAGAGAGTGCTACGCAGTGTTGGCTGACTGACGGTAAGTCGGTGTCGGTAAGACTGAAGTGCCTGGCACACACTGTAGAAGCGCACTGTGTCGGTGTCGGTGGGAGTGCCGGTGTCGGTGTCGGTGTCGGTGTCGGTGTCGGTGTCGGTGTCGGTGTCGGTGTCGGTGTCGGTGTCGGTGTCGGTGTCGGTGTCGGTGTCGGTGTCGGTGTCGGTGTCGGTGTCGGTGTCGCGCTGAATCGACATTCGGACGGTGCCAACGATGCCAACTGGTGACATTGTCGCCCACCATAAAAACAAGTAACAAAACGCACGTGATGGTTATTAGAGTCGGCGTTTGAGAAAAGCAGGTCATCGTTCACCTGTTTTCCTATGCCGGGACCAAACAATGACGATGTGATGGCTTCTCAAAGCTTGGACATTGTGCGGTTCAGATGAGCTTCAGGTGGCTCGTGAAGCAACATGAGCTTCGCCGGCACCATCATCACGTTCTCCACTTCACTACACCACTTCACCGCATCACAGCCGCACAATAAACCACTACGTAGCCAACACCAGCCTGGCGGAAGAGTGTCAAACATGCTCATCTTCATTCCACGAGAACTTCCGCCCTCCAATTTGCCACTTGACTGTGCGGCCATACTTACGACAGAACAAATGAGCTGAGTCGTGAAGCCCAGCCCCGACCTCTGTTGCAGACATTCCTCCAGTGCTGACGTCATCGTTTATGAAGCAGACCACGGGGAGTGGACGTCCGACGAGTCTGTCCTGCTCGGCCCGCGGCTCACCGACACCTCAGATCACCTGGCTGCTCGACGGCAGGCCTCTTCCCGACAACCCCAGGTCGGGTCCGCGCAGCCAACTCTACCCGTTCCTCTATTCTGAGTACGCGCTCACCTCTGTAGTGGCATCAACTGTTTTCACCGCGTTCGGTGATGTCACAGGCGTTTTAAATTCGGGAAAGTAAGCAATCCTTAAAGCCAAGCAAGAGTGCTGGGCAGACCATCCGATGGCTTCTCGGTTTGTCAAATGTGTTCACAGTACAGAAAAATATAGTGATATGCTATTTTCTTCTTCTTTCTGGTCATGGCCATGCATAAATGGTGCCAAGCCAGATTTATGAGGTGTGTGCTTCAGGATAACACCGCATTATTGGATCATTTTGCTGGCGAAAAGGCCATGCATTCCCTTTAAAAAGCACACTATGAAACAGCCACTGAATCTATATAATAATCGGCTAGCTTGCAATAGAAATTTGCTTCGATCAAAGATAGTATTCCTAATTACAAATTATAACTGCCGATGGAAATTGCTTCAGCGCTTCGATACCACAATTGGAATTGGCACAATGAGTAATCAACTTATGTGCGATGAACAAGATAAATGATGCACATGGTATATTTCAGCACTAGTCAGGGCCTTAAACAAAGCAAATACTGAAGCAATGTCCAGTGTGAGAAGAATGGGTGTTTCCACAAGAGTGGCTGTGATTTTAGCCACACGTAGCATGCTTAGCATAGCCCCCTCCCCTCGCCCGCTAGTAGGCCAGTAGTCCTCCTTTTTCCAAGAGGGGATATTTCCTCCCCTTAGCCTCTCCACTAGCTGTGCTATTGTGTTAGTCATTGTCCTTCATTTGTATGCAGTTATATTAAATTAGTGACTGAATGTGGTTATTGTATAGCCTATTCAGATATGCTTCATCAATCATGTCAGTTCCTTGTTCCAAATCAATTTCTGTGTATCCATGTGTGCACCTATTACCTTGCTTTTGATGGCCTTCATAGATACATGCAGAGGTGGATTTCAGGGGGACTGGGAACACGTGCTCCCCCATGGGAAGGTGGCGTACCTCCGGCCCGGAATAGCGTCCCGTTGGGAATGCTACAGTGCAAACGCCCTCGATGTTCGTCAGGACGCTAGAGGCGCCCCTGGTTAGGAAAGGCGCCCCTCCGCGAAGGCCCGAGTGCATCCCACTGTCTCGGATTTTTCAGCCGGAAACGACCCTCCGCGAGGAAAAGGATCGAGTTTTCGCTATTTCAGCTTATTCGCTTTTCTGCTTCAGACCCTTTCGCTTTTTCAGACAGAGGCGCCTCTCGGAAGGCCTCGCGCCCTGCGCCCCTCAAGGTACTTTCGAAGTGGTACTCCTCCGGACATCTACTCCCATGACAATTCGGATGTAATCGTGACTTTTTCTGCTCCACCCCATTCGGGTGCCTCGAACCGCCCCTGTATGCTGGTCGTGCTGAGCCACCAAAGCCAACCTTTGATTTCCGCGTGAGACGTTTTCTGTCCACGGTGGCGCCGGCTCCCACTAACATGCAGTCACCACCTGCGGCCCGCACCTGCTGCCACCATCCGCCTCCGGCGTCCGCGCCAGCTGACCTCCACCGCCGCCGCCGCCAGGTACGTGCCCGGACAGACGGCCCGGCGCGGTGACGTCATCAGCCACCTGAACATCAGTCACGTGACACCGACTGAGGGCGGTCTGTACGAGTGTTCTGCCAGGAACGTGGCCGGAACCGCCCGCCATGCCGCCCGCCTCAATGTGTATGGTGAGTGTGACTGTCATGGCAGGGAGAGAGATAGAGATAGAGATAGAGATAGAGATAGAGATAGAGATAGAGATAGAGATAGAGATAGAGATAGAGATAGAGATAGAGATAGAGATAGAGATAGATATAAAGATAGAAATAGAGATATAGATAGAGATAGAGATATAGATATAGATAGAGATATAGATAGAGATAGAGATGGAGATGGAGATGGAGATAGAGATAGAGATGGAGATGGTGATGGAGATGGAGATGGAGATGGAGATGGAGATGGAGATAGAGATAGAGATAGAGATAGAGATGGAGATGGAGATGGAGATGGAGATGGAGATGGAGATGGAGATGGAGATGGAGATGGAGATGGAGATGGAGATGGAGATAGAGATAGAGATAGAGATAGAGATAGAGATAGAGATAGAGATAGAGATATAGATAGAGATAGAGATAGAGATAGAGATAGAGATAGAGATAGAGATAGAGATAGAGATAGAGATAGAGATAGAGATAGAGATAGAGATAGAGATAGAGATAGATATAGATATAGAGATAGAGATAGAGATAGAGATAGATATACAGATAGAGAGATAGATATACAGAGATACAGAGATACAGAGATACAGATATACAAATATACAGATATACAGATATAGAGATATACGTACAGAGATGGAGATATATATATATATATACATATATATATATATATATATATATATATATATATATATATATATATATATATATATCTATATATATATAATTCAATACAAATATGGAGAGATAGATATAGAGATGGAGATAAATATATAGAGACATAAATATCGAGATAGGGAAAGAGAAACCATAGCAGATAGACCACATCAAATAGACCTCTTGGTGTAAGGCCTTCTCTTCTATGTGAATCTTACAACTAGGATAGAAAAGGGGTTAAATGCAAAGTGATCATGGGGTGTTTATTCTAGTAATGTGTTGGCTATGCAACCTACAACCATAGAACACTAGTGTATGTCCGGTGACGCAGTCGGGATTTTCCTGAGGGAGGCCGGACCCTCAAACTGTGATGGAACAGAGAAAGCTTTCGGCGGCGAAACGCACCGAAAATGTAGGGTGTCGCGTGGTAAAAATCTGAAAATGTCTCGTTTGATCTAGCTGTATCTGGTGTTAAGTGTGGGGAGAGGTTCGCCCCCCCCCCCCCGCGTCCTTGGATTCGCCCCTGCGCATGTTCTTTGACTTTTTTCTCCTCTCCGTAATATAACTAATGCGTTGTTCCTCTTCAAGCTATGCCGCAAACGCTAAATAGCGACACACGCTTTGATGGTTCGTTCCCGAGACACTGTCACGCGGAGGTGCCGTGACGCAGTGACGCGGAGGTGCCGTGACGCAGTGACGCGGAGGTGCCGTGACACGGAGGCGGGACACAGATGTTGAGAGGACTCAGGATGTTGATTCTCTTCAATCTTTCACGACTGATTACCAGACAAAGCACGCTTGTTGCGCACAGTAAGCGCACATCAAGCCTGCTACAGTGATACGGTTAATGTGATGACAGGTCGTGCTTAAAAATTGAGTGGAGGTCTGCACCAATTAAGTTGTTTGCCACATCGTACAAAAATGTTAATAAACAGACGCCATCGACCATCGTCATCAAAGACGTGGAAGAGCACGTGCACCGGCCAGGAATACATGCCATATCGCCAGGAAGTCTTGATGGTGTCCATATATTATGTGCTATAGAACGTAATGCCCGTCTATCGTAACATATTGCACATATAATGCAATTTCGCTGATTAAGTTGAAACACTAATACATAGCGAAATACACAGTCGGATTTGCTTTGCTTTACGGTATAGGAATGCACTCGGTGTCTTCTAAACGCCCCTGTGTTGTAGATGAGAGTGGATTTTAAGTAAGAAGTCCTTGATTCTTTTTTCGGAACTACCATGTTAAGATCGGCCTACATCTGCAAGTACATTGCAAATTGGTGGGCACCACGTGCATACCTCAGTCGAACGCTGCATACCATGTTGCAGCCATGGCTTGACTCTATTTGAATCCAAGCGGCGCTTCTCGATTTTCGCCATGTGATCTTGCACAACGGTAATTTGGTCGCATGTTGCCGCCTTTCTCTATGACGATCCGCGGACACAGCCCAACAGCAGAAAGCTCTATGAGTTGATCGATTCGCAACGTTGGACTTTTTGTTTGACTGTTTTGTCTGTGCACCATGGACCAGATGAACAACCAATTCGACGCCTTGTGGAGAGCACGGTTGAAGCGTAGTAGGGCTGCTTCTCCAGATCCTGAATCTACCAACAGTGGCTGTTTCTCCAGATCCTGAATCTCCGAACAGTGGCTGCTTCCCCAGATCCTGAATCTCAGAACCGTGGCTGTTTCTCCAGATCCTAAATCTCCGAAGAGTGGTTACTTCTCCAGATCCTTAATCTCCGAGCAGTGGCCGCTTCTCCAGATCCTGAATCTCCGAACAGTGACTGCTTCTCTAGATCATGAATCTCCGAACAGTGGCACAATATGGTCCCAAATAAGCGATGTGCGAAAGCATTCATGGGGTCTAAATCATGCCAATTAAAATGCATGTCTCGAAGTGTGTGAATGCAATTAAATGAATGAAGTATGAATGAAGTTACAAGTTACATGGTTCATACTTTGATGAAGTTCCGTTGTGGAACTTCATAAACCTGCCAAGGCGTTGCTACCGGGCCGTCAGCTTAAGTTCAGTGTTCCCCGTTGTCCTTTGGTGTTCTAGTTGAAACAGAGCTCACTAGACACGCGACCTGTCTGGTAGCAGCCCATGTTGCTCGGCCTTGTCGTCGTCCGAGTGTCGGGCGCCTTCCATCTGTGCGGCCCCTAACACTGATCTAGTTACTAAACATACGCTCATCTTATTGCCAGCGGGATCGTGGCGCGAGTGAAGTTTCCCAAAACTAGCCGAAACAAACATCATCTCGAGCGGTCTGCGCTGCCGTAACGCTTTTCAAAGTTGTATGTGTTTGGACGACGCGCCGTGCAGTCTCGGGCAAACATCAACTAGTCATTTTGTTCTTCTTGCAATTCTTTAATGGTTTGAGTTTCTGATCTGCTTACGTTTTGCCCCTCGGGATCCTTTCTGGTATAACTCTCTGGCGATGGCTCTGGTCAAGAACCTCATGGCAATAATTGATGTTATGTAAGAATATTACGAGATATCAGGGGGAGGGGGAGTCAAACTGCACCCCCTACAGATTGAGCACGAAACGAGTCCTACTGTAATAGCGTTAATGCATACCTCTTGCTTGATGGTTCGTTTGTGAACACCACTACATCTCGTAGCGGTGCTGCTATGGTTGTTGATGTGTTTATGTGTATGACTGTGCGCGTCTCGCAGTGGCGCTGCTATAGCCTCAGACGATTTTCCACTGGAAGAGAGTCCAGTACGGTTGTAGGCTGACGCTGCCGTCAACTCGGCCAGCATTTAGAGTCGGCCGACACCCCAAACGCCGCACATCCATTGTTATGCATTCCGCCGGCCGTCGGAGGAGATGCGCCGCCAATAAAGTCTTCCGTCCTGGACGGCCAGCCTCGCAGTTGGTACTTCCGGCGTCGCTGCGCGGCTTAGCGCGAGACACTCCGCTGTTCAGATGGAGGTCGACTCTTCCAACTGATGGTGCACCGTCGAACGACTCTGCCGCAGCTCGTTCTGAGCCGAGCATACGGCGCACAAAGAGATGGTCATGGGCTGAATTCTTGAAGCAACAGACATGCAAAACGATGTTAAACTTGTCATCTGAATCGACTGGCGACGACTGGTGCTTTTCTGGCCCGAGTCAGTTGCTATCGTTAGCAGAAATGTTCGTTTAGAGGTCCGCTCATTTCACTTGGATCACGAGCGCCGGCGAATTTCGAGCCAGTTTACTACGGAGTATATGCGAATGAAGCTTGTACGAACGATACGATCCGACACTCGGTCAGACCTGGGCTGACTCGGCCTGACTCAGCCCGACCTGGTCTGACCTGGTGAGACGCGGTCCGACCCGGCCCGACCCAGCCTGACCCGGTCTGACCCAACCTGCACCGGCCCAACCCGGCCCGACCAGGTTCTGTCATCACAGGGGCGTCGGTAGCTCAGTGGCTAAGCTGAGCGTCTGGCACGCCAGAGGTACGGGGTTCGATTCCCCGCAATGACCGCCCTTCCTGCCGGGGTGAGAGGCATGCGACGCCGCATGGGCACAGCTGCTTAGTGCGCCGTAATATCACAATCGAACCAACTGTCATCACATTCAGAAAACCTCGCTAACTAATCACGATTTTGGCTTTCTCAAGACCATTTTATGTGAATTAATGGTAGAATGGTGTGGATGCATTAGCTGAACGTATAGAACCACCATAGTGTCCCTCAATTCCAGCTGCATGATCCGGAGTGCTGAAGAATTTTCGCTGATCTGCTAAAAACGACACCTACCTTTGTAGTCAAACCCATGTGGACAGTTTGTAGCGATTTGCAATGCTACATGGACGTATATATGCGCGTCCAAAATCCAATGAATATTCAGCGCATATATCGTGGCAGCTGATCGCTTACAACCGCCTCCACTACATGTTGCAAAATACGCCGTTTGAAGGCTGAATCGGATTGTCTACATCCGTTTCATTGACCAGAATCACCGCAGCAGACCGTGTTCGGCATGGGGTCAGGTACTGAAGTCATGGGTTCAGGTGCTGGAACCATAGAATCAGGTGCTGAAGCAATTGGGCCAGGTGCCGAAGCCATGGGATCAGGTGTTTGAGTCATTGGGTCAGGTGCTGGAACTATGGGTCAGGTGCTGAAGCCATGGGATCAGGTGCTGGAGTCATGGGATCAGGTGCTGGGTCATGGGATCAGGTGCTGGAGCCATGGGGTGAGGCGCTGGAGTCATGGGGTGAGGTGCTGGAGTCATGGGGTCACGTGTCGGAACCATGTGGTCAGGGGCCGGAGCCATGGGATCAGGTGCTGAAGCCACCGGGTCACGAGCTGTAGCCATCGGGTCACGCGCCGGAGCCATGCCATCTGATAATAAATGAATGCTAATGGCCGGTGCGGCCGGCGCTCGACACTCGTCGTCTCGGCTGCAGTCGTGGCAGATTGGCGGCCAGCCGGGACTTCTCAGGCCGGGCAAGCGTGCTGGTGAAATATCGCGCGCCACTGACCGCCTCGCCGCGTCACTGACCGCCGCGCCGCGCCACTGACCGCCGCGCCGCGCCACTGACCGCCGCGCCGCGCCACTGACCGCCGCCCCGCGCCACTGACCGCCGCGCCACTGACTGCCGCCCCGCGCCACTGACCGCCGCCCCGCGCCATGATCGGCCCAGCCGGGCGGTGGGGGCCACGGTGGCGGGCAGCGGCGCGAGTCATCTCACAGTGCCCGGTGGTTGTCCGGCGGCAGAGGGTGGTGGAGGCCGTGCGCCGCCACTGGCGATACGCCGCGACAGTCAATACGCCGCCACAGTCAATACGCCGCCACAGTCAATACGCCGCCACAGTCAATACGCCGCCACAGTCAATACGCCGCCACAGTCAATACGCCGCCACAGTCAATACGCCACCACTGGCGATACGCCGCCACTGGCAATACGCCGCCACAGTCAATACGCCGCCACAGTCAATACGCCGCCACAGTCAATACGCCGCCACAGTCAATACGCCGCCACAGTCAATACGCCACCACAGTCAATACGCCACCACTGACGATACGCCGCCACTGGCAATACGCCACCACTGGCAATACGCCACCACTGGCAATACGCCACCACTGGCAATACGCCACCACTGGCAATACGCCACCACTGACGATACGCCGCCACTGACGATACGCCGCCACTGACGCCGCCACTGGCGATACGCCGCCACTGTCGGCTTCTGTCTTCGCTTCGCTCCCAGGGAGCGTATCAATAGTAGGGATGTTGCTTCAAATTTAGCAGCACAGTAAGATAACGCTGATCACGCCCAACAGCAAATACAATGGATGATTTAATGAGATTCCCGGTTGTCCGCTAAAATTTAACGGATCTTCATGGAATTCACCAATAGGAAGAAGATGCATGGCATCAAGCTATTTTCATAATTGTTGGCTGATTTTCGCAAGTTTTCAGCAAATGCTGATGCATTGTATTACCTTCAATCAAAATAACTTCGCAACCCGTGTGCGGCACATGATTAGCAATGCGGTCGGATAAACGCCATTGGGAGCAACTCAAGCTTAACTTTCACCCTGGACGTCGATTTCGAAGCGAGTCCGGTGAGCCATACTCTATTCTAGCAACTTGTCGGAGCTTCAGCAATATTATAACAACTCCGCATGAACATATAATTGGCATCAGAAGTCCTAGTGATGTCAGATCTGTTAACACTCCTTCTCCGGCCCACTGGGGGAGGTGTGTGAGCACGTGTCGGTGCGGAGTCGGTCTGTTCCCATCAGTCAACAGACCACTAAACCGAGCGGAGTCGGTCTGCCGGGCAGTGGCTGCTGCCACCTCAGTCAGTTGAAACACCACTAACCGAGCGGGCTGGCTGTTTTTGCAGGAGCGCCGGTGGTGCGCCCCATGGGCCCCGTGTCGGTCGCCGCCGGCACCGAGTTCACACTGCGCTGTCCCGTCGGCGGACACCCCATCGCCAACATCACGTGGAGCGCCGGTAAGTCGCATCAATTATTGACCCAGCTCTTCGCGGCTCGGGTCTGCACTGAACCGGCGCTGGTCTCAGGCGGGTCGGATCGGCCGCCAGCTGCCCCGAGACAGTGATGTGGCACCGGCGGCTGCGAGCGAACAGCCACCACATGCTGGTGCGCTCCAATTGGCCGGTAAAACCAGCCACTAAGTGTCCATGCGCGCTCGACGGCCGGGGCCGGGTACGGACCTGGTGAGTGAGACCGAGAGAGAGAGAGAGAGAGAGAGAGAGAGAGAGAGAGAGAGAGAGAGAGAGAGAGAGAGAGAGAGAGAGAGAGAGAGAGAGAGAGAGAGAGAGAGAGAGAGAGAGAGAGAGGCTATCAGGTGCCTTTGTTTTCGCGTGGGCGTGGTCCAGTCAGCCAATACCGCCGCCAAAGGCGGCAGGGATGAGAGTGACAATGTGTCCGGACTGGTTAAGACCGGCGGCCGGGGCGCCTAGTACGGTACGTATGGTGACACCGCAGCTCTGTCACGTGTCAAACGGTGTCGCTGGCGGATGTGGGGCTCACTGTCAGTTGTGACGTGTCAAACGGTGCCGCTGGCGAGTGTGGGGCTCACCGTCAGATGTGGTTGGCGGGTGTGGGGCTCACTGTTAGCTGTGACGTGTCAAACGGTGCCACTGGCGAGCTTGGGGCTCACCGTCAGATGTGGCTGGCGTGTGTGGGGCTCACTGTCAGCTGTGACGTGTCAAACGGTACCGCTGGCGGGTGTGGGGCTCACTGTCAGCTGTGGCGTGTGTGGGGCTCACTGTCAGCTGTGGCGTGTCAAACGGTGCCGCTGGCGGGTGTGGGGCTCACTGTCAGCTGTGGCGTGTCAAACGGTGCTGCTGGCGGGTGTGGGGCTCACTGTCAGCTGTGGCTTGTCAAACGGTGCCACTGGCGGGTGTGGGGCTCACTGTCAGCTGTGGCGGGTGTGGGGCACACTGTCAGCTGTGGCTTGTCAAACGGTGCCTGTGGCGGGTGTGGGGCCTGCTGTCGGCGGTATCGGGTATCGGGCAGCCGCAGCACTATTGAATTAGTGAACGTCCTGAGAGCACACGTAATTAGATAGTTTCCGACGGTCGGCCGGCGCGGCTGGGGGATACGATGACACCAGTCGCCTGTCGCCTGTCGCCTGTCGCCTGTCGCCTGTCGCCTGTCGCCTGTCGCCTGTCGCCTGTCGCCTGTCGCCTGTCGCCTGTCGCCAGTCGCCTGTCGCCTGTCGCCAGTCGCCTGTCGCCTGTCGCCTGTCGCCTGTCTTCCCTGGGGGTCTAGCCAGGGCATTGGGAAGCGATGCCTACCACCTAGCTCTCCAACGTAGCATGGAGCATCCGTTCCGTAAGAGCCAGATCTGTGGCCAAACGTTAGCTCCGAGCCAGATAGCACATACCCTCCCCTCCCTTCTGTGAAAACCAATCATCCCTGCCTCAGAAACACTGTATGTGTCATTAGCAGCCGGTTTCGAATTCCATCACTATACCTGTTTTTGCCCTTGGCTCCAGAGGTTCGAGCTCTCACGGACAATCGCTTCCTCTGCGCACAAGCCTCCCCCAAGAGACCCATCCCCACTGTCACTGTACAGCTCAGCTCCTCAGGAAGCCTTTGTCGGTTGCATGTGCCGTTGAGGAAGTAAAAGTGAGGTGGATGGAACTTCATCTTGTGGGTGTTGTTTCACAGCAGTGTCCTTGTTGTCTTCGTCGGCTGCATTGACGGCATTGACAGAATTGGCAACATTGGCGACATTGGCAAGGTGCAGTTACCAGCGAGGACGAAGCCCAGGCGATTCTGCTCCCCTGTATTTGGTATGGAAGTTCACCTGAGCGAGCCTTCTCCCGTGTATTTGGTATAGAAGTTTACCCAAGCGAGTCTTCCCCGTGTATTTGGTACAGAATTTCAGCCAAGCGAGTCTTCTCCCATGTATAATAGGGCGCATCAAACGCCCCGACTAGATTCAACACACATATTGTCATGTTTTTTGGCACGGACTAAAGCAGGTAAATTATTAAATTTTCTTTATTTCGGACTTGGTCTCGTGGTTCCACCTAGCGATCCAAATTATACCTTTTTCTCATTTTTTTCGGGATAGATTTGTAGATTTTGGCCCACCCCTCACTGCTAATTAAGATAGTGTCACGAATAATAATGATGCATTGCGCTCTAAGATACTCGGACAATTATTCCAAGCATGACCGCCCAGGGTCAATCATTAAACCTCCCAATTTAGGTCGAAGGTAAATACCTTTCATGAAACATGCTTCTTTGGGTGCTAAAGTTGGTAATCCCCAAAAAATACAAAAGGGCGCAAAGCACACATTGGTATGCTGCTATTTAGCATATAACTAAATAGCTGTAGTATTTGGTAATTGAGGTAGCACCTAGTTTTGTGGCCGGCAGGGCCACCTATCGGCTGGCCGAGCAACCTTGGGTCACGTGATATGGTACAGAAGTTCACCAAAACGAGTCTTCTGTCGTGTATGTGGTACAGAAGTGCACCCGAGCGTCCCGGCTCGGCCCGGCCCAACCGCAACATTGCTGAAACCTGAATAACTGTTCTGCCTACAACGTTTGAACAACGAATTCCCTTACACAGAGCTTGTCTTTTGCTTCTGATTGTTATCGTCTTTCACCACAATATTTCCCTTTGCGTGTGTGATTTCTGTGTGTGGGTTCCAAGAGGAGGTTTTAAGCCGGAGCTTGGTCGGCACCATCGGTTCCGGGCTAGCAGGCCATCGCTTGTCACGTGACACCATGACACAGTGTGATCTGCGAGCCCCGCAGTCGGCCGGCTCCAATTTCCGGCTGTCAGACGCGCTGGACGCTTATGTGCGGCATAAACTGACCACGGCTTCTGGAGACAACGGGGCCGAACACGGCGAGACACTTCTGCTACTTCGGCAGATCGACATGGTTGTGCTTCTATTTTAGGTACACATACATAGGTGAGCCGAATTTCGTTAAGATTGCAGCCAATTGCAACTGAAGTAAAGTTTTGTTTTCTCCCATGAACATATGACGAAATTAAAGTGGCTATTTCCGCAGCCACGTCCCTTCACCACATGTTGAGAACGCACCACATATCTTAATGCATTGTGCATAATTGTCGGAATAAGTTTTTCTTATCTCTGAGATGTTTGTACATGAGGGAAAATTAGGCGCAACAAGGTGAATGTCCTTGCTGGCTGCCAAGAGAGCGAAGTTCCAGTCGGTCCACAAGTTCACTGTGGCGGTGTACGGCGCCCGATCCTGTGCCTGGGTAATGGGAGACCCATAGCCCACCCCTTGCCGTCGCTCGGACAAGCCCACGATGGCACCTTATCCTGGCTATACTCGTATGTGGTTGTGTCCCGGTGTATCGTTTGTGCTCGTTACCAGCGAGATCCAAGCCCAAACCAGTCTATTCCCATGTATCTACGACCAGGGTTAATCTGAGCAACCTCCGACCTGGTGCGATCCAACCCAACCAGACCAAAACAAACCAACCCGATCCGGCTCGACCCGACCCGACCCGACCCGATCCGACCCTGTCCGATCAGACTGTCAGGCGTTTGAATCTCAATTGATGTCTGCCTTTAACTAGCGTCCATGCATTCTTTAAACATCAATGATTCGTAGTCGTACTGCTGGCAGCTTCAGGGACGGAGTTATAAAGGCACGCCTCCTAATTTCATCTAAGCCCATCCGCAGTGCACATTCCAAAATACATCGAACATGCTTTCAAATCAGGTCGGTCACCCCAAAATTTAGCCATCCCGTATTTTTGTTATAAAAAAGCCGGGACGTTTCCCGGGGTGCCTTCATGCAGCAGAACACTCTGCTAAATATGTCGTGTTGTGAGAACACTGACCCGCCACCAGATACGGGAGTTCCACTTGAGCGGCAGCATTATCACAGAGAGTTTAACGTGCCACCAATGCACCGACACGGCCGCCTCGGTGCCTGGTCTTATCAGGTCAGCTGCCAGCGACCTCCCAGCCAGGGGCTATGCGAGTCCGTGGGCCGTCTCGGACCCTGTTTTGCCAGCACAGAGTCAGGCCAATGGAGGCCGGCGCTCTTATCAATCGAGCTATGGGGGAGAACGGTGGGTTATGCGAGGAGGCGATGTGTGACAGTGGCTGTAGACTTGCTCGCTAGACACCTGTGCTTCATTACATTATTTATCAGAAAATGAGTGCCGCGTCCAAGGAGCCAACGCTGGGATACCTTTCCAAGTCGCAGACATACAAAATAAACGTTCATAATTATAATGCGACCAGTATCCGTCATCAACCCATTCGTAATTTTCGTTTAATCTCTATGATTGATGTGGAGGGATTTCGGGAATACTCCAGAATCATGGCTACTGTTATTAGGGCGGACGCCCAGATACATTGATATCGTTTTGCATGTAAGGCATGTATTTGATAAACCAGTGTATAATTCTGATAATTGGAGGTTGCAGGGATGTACGCTGGGGAATACGACAAGCTACCTACACTGGCATACACTTAAGCACAGTGGCCCCGAAGGGCATTGACATATTAACACCAAATATCCGTCCACAGATTTGATGCCTGACTGCCTCCGCAAAATATGTTTAATATTGCATATTCGTCAGCATCAGTGATACGCATTCTGGTTATGTATCTTCGATATTTAACAGGATAGAGGGAGAGAGAAAGAAAGAGAGAGAGAGAGAGAGAGAGAGAGAGAGAGAGAGAGAGACAGAGACAGAGATAAAGATAAAGATGAGAGATAGAAGATAGAGAGAGAGACAGAGAGACAGAGAGACAGAGATAAAGATAAAGATAAAGATAGAGATATATATTTTGACATACTCTGTTTCTGTATGTTTCTGTCTCTGTCTCTGTCTGTCTCTGTCTCTGCATCTGCCTCTGAATATGTCTCTGTCTCTGTCTCTGTCTCTGTCTCTGTCTCTGTCTCTGTCTCTGTCTCTGTCTCTGTCTCTGTCTCTGTCTCTGTCTCTGTCTCTGTCTCTGTCTCTGTCTCTGTCTCTGTCTCTGTCTCTGTCTCTGTCTCTGTCTCTGTCTCTGTCTATGTCTCTGTCTCTGTCTCTGTCTCTGTCTCTGTCTCTGTCTGTGTCTGTGTCTGTGTCTGTGTGTCTGCTGCCTGTGTCTGTATCTGTGTACGTGTCTGTTTCTGTATCTGTGTCGCTGTCTTGTGTCGCCCTGTGCCTGTCTCTGTGTCGTGTCTGTTTCTCTGTCCTTGTCCTTGTCCCTGTCCCTGTCCCTGTCCCTGTCCCTGTCCCTGTCCCTGTCCCTGTCCCTGTCCCTGTCCCTGTCCCTGTCCCTGTCCCTGTCCCTGTCCCTGTCTCTGTCTCTGTTCTTGTCTCTGTTTCTGTATCTGTATCTGTCTGTGTATGTGTCTGTGTCTATGTGTGTATCTGCGCCTGTGTCTGTATCTGTGTACGTGTCTGTTTCTCTGTCTGTGTCGCTGTCTGTGTCCCTGTCCCTGTCCCTGTCCCTGTCCCTGTCCCTGTCCCTGTCCCTGTCCCTATCCCTGTCCCTGTCCCTGTCCCTGTCCCTGTCCCTGTCCCTGTCCCTGTCCATGTCTCTGTCTCTGTCTCTGTTTCTGTATCTGTATCTGTCTCTGCCTCTTTCTCTGTCTCTGTCTCTTCCTCTGTTTCTGCCTCTGTCTCTGTTTGTGTTTGTGCCTGTGTCCATGTCTGTGTCACTGTCTCTGTCTCTGTTTCTGTTTTTGCTTTGTCTATTCTTCTGTCCATCTGTTTCTTATCTCGTTAGTTGCATGAACAAACAAGTAAACGTCAATAGTTACCTTGTATTGCTCATGTGTCACGTTCTTACGTTAATATATTGGACAAATATTCGAAGGATTTACATATATTACGGTGTCTGAATATATATATACGACATGCACAAGGTGTATATGGACTGAACATTATGCACAAGGTGCATATCGATGCGATACGATACGGGGTGTCGATATGCACAAGGTTCATATCGACCGCGAGTTTTTTACTGACAAGTTGTGGGTTGATGACGCAAAAATTATATCACTGTTGCAACTACTCATTAACAGTGAAATATGCACTTTGCATTTGTATTCGGTATGGACCTGTATGTAATGAAAATACCTGAAGGAAAAACATTAGTACTCATTAAAGCAAATTGGGCGAAAGCACAATGATAATTTACAGATGAACAAAGAACTGAAATCACCCCATTTTGCGGTCACAAAATTCGTCTGTCAGTTTGTCTTTAACGTTCTGAAGAAAGGGATGGGCAAGTGTCGTCCATTCTGTTGCCTGTCCTTTCAGGAAAATAAACAGTTTTTAACTAGACATCGCATATGTGCGGAATCAAAACGTGTTATTCGAAGTCATCAAGGAATCCGGGCCACGTGGCCAAACTTGAACTATATCCTCATTTTGGTCCAGTTCAAATGCTCAACTGACAACGCAAGAGTTCGTTTGTCTTCTGAAGTCGCCGCAAAATGCACCTGTGCAAAAGGCAGGTCAATGAATCAGCGCACCCTGGTAAATATATAAGCCGACACGGACATCGATCATGCCGCCCTTCAGAATGTATTGGTGGTGCTGCCCTTCGGAATGTATTGTCGGTCGTGCCGAGCTGGGCCGAGTTGTTGCGCTCCGGCGAGGCGCGGGTCAGACGGTAATGTCAACCTCGACCAGCTGCCAGTCCGGCGGCAAGCAGCAATCACGCTGAAGGTGCGTCGCATCACCTACCGATCGTGCCGCCGGGCTTAAACGGGCCAAAGCCGTGTGGGAGAAACTCCAACTGACTGCAAATGCTCCATTTTCTCCGGCGTCGATAAACACAGCGGATGCTGAGTGTGCAATACCTAGAAAGCGCATTGAAGGAAACGTGTCCCAGAGAAATGTTCAGAGCTTCACATTAGTCGATGTTATTCGTTCCCGTTGTCCATTTTGGGCGACACAACCCGACGTGGGCCGTGAACTGTCAGCCTTCTTCCCTCAATATAGGGGTATTTGCTTAGTGTCTGGACTGTGCAACATTGTTCATGCACCAATGATAAATCGTCTCTGCTTGCAGTAAATTGTGGGAATATTCCTCAGTGGTTTTGTGCACACTGGACACGGTGAGATGCCGTGAGACTTTGACACCTCAGGGGATCAGCAATGTTGCTCAAAAGTAAGAGTTTCTGTGAAATTCACTTGATGTTTTGCTATGCTTCTTATTACAGCACGTTAATTGTGTGAGGTATATTGTTGATTGGATTCCATAGTTCAGCTAGGAACACTTGTTTAGGAACACTTCTCTATGTCTTGTTATCCCTCGCAATACGAACAGTTCGGGTACACACTGTTTACGAATCAGGCGTCGAACGACCGCGCCATAATCGTCGGAACCAAGTTGCCGAGGAACAATTTGCACCGCATTAGAAGATCCGATCAGCTTGCTGTTGGGAATGATTCGATAGGAAACAGAGGCGGACATGCCGACCGACGCGTCTCTAGCGGAGACGTCTGGAACTAGAGTATGGGTGTTGAAACGCTTCAAGATGAGCACATTATGAATAATAATGCAGCATGAACACTACCTTGATGGGCTCCGTGTTCATGCTTTAAAAACTAAATCTGCCCTGCACCTCCTAACACACTTTTCGTGTACCTGGGCTAAAAAACGACGCGCCATTTTCGAGGTGAAACTTGACCGGCACCGCTAGCCGCCTGTATTAAACCAATGGAGCGCGTCACCATGCTGGTGCACTATTCTGTACGGATAATGATTGTGATTGAGCACATTGCCCAAGGACGGCTCCGCGTTTGAGTATTCCAACCCAAACGAATTGGTCCGTCTTGAGCACAGCCGGATTAGTTGACATAATTATTGCGTATTTTTCGGCTTGAACATCACAAATATTTGCATAGTGGTGGAATTACCAGCACGTCAGCTGAAAAATCATAATAAACATGCAGAAAGGGGTAATTATGTTCAAGAACCAAGCTAAAAGAAATGCTTCTTTTGTAGCTTTTGCACGTTCCGCCGATCCCCGATATTCAGTTCCGCTTGCTAATGCCAAGAGTGCTATTGTATTTCTTCTACTTTCTTCACATGATTGACAAATTTCATTGGACATGCTCCATAACGTTTACCGATATCGGTGGTTCACATAGTTTGCCTGATGGATTGCATCACAATCGCCAACATTCAAAAGTTTCAATGTCTATTATGTTGTCGGTACGGTTAACCTTTGCAAGGATATAGAGTGCCCAAAAACCTTTCGAAATGTCCGAAAATATTTGACATACATGCATGATGTATCCACGTTTCATCCCCTGTGTGGCGAAGCGCGGTCCTTCGCTACACATCGGAGACCATAGCCCGTCTCATGCTATCGGAGAACCACAGTCCGTCTCCTGCCCTATGAGAACCACAGCCCATCTTCTGTCATCGGAGAACCACAGCCCGTCTCCTGTCATCGGCGAACCAGATACCGTCCCCTGTCATCGGAGAACCATAGCCCCTCTCTTGTTTCCCTTCCTCAGACAGCTCTCATGGCGCACTCCTGTGGTCGCCTCTTCTAGCTCGGGGAACACAACTCCCTCATGTCAGGCTCTTTCCAATCATTGCATACTAAGGTTAGTGCATGCTGGCTTGCCAAGACCCGCTCAGCGCACGTCAGCGAGCATTGGCCGCACGCGATTACGTGAGACTGCGCGCAGACATATTTGTTGCAACCTAACAACGCTGGTGCCTAATTCGTGGCTGTGTATCAGATAGGGTCGATGTACGGTCAGCTGTAGACTGCTGATTCTGAAATGTGGCGACTCCATCCTTTGACATTTCATGGCAGGTCACCAGTTAAACTGGAGTTAAAAAGAATACCAGCGAAATTTAAGTGGAAACCGATACGCCAGCTTACGGATCCGGTCATCATGGAACATCGAAATGGTGGCAGCAACTGTTCTCAGATCGATAGACTAGGACTAATTCAGAGGGCTGAGGTTGCGGAGAGGCCCATGCGAAGTCGTTCAGTCCGACATGTTTGACTAAGATTGGCTGCGGTTTCCGAACACAGAACTAACTAAGCTGCAGCTTGAATAAACACACGGTGAAGTGGAATGGCACAAGTTACCGATTATAATGAACTGCGACTCCTTTTATGACAGATGTGAGTGATTCACGTCGGCAATTTGAAAATTATCTGTTATGCTGTTGCCGTCGTTTTCGGATACATCTTGGTTAGCATATTTTCCCATGCGTCTTGGCTGGCATTTCATTATGGCGGAACTCGCGATAGAGCATGCAAGTCACAATTCGAGTCACTTGGAGGAAAAATGGGTAGTGGAGCATCCAAGCACGTGGCAGGCGGCCGGTGGGGCAGACGGACGGTGTATCAGACGGCCGGTGTGGCAGACGGCTGGTGTGGCAGACGGCCGGTGTGGCAGATGGCCGCTGTGGCAGACGGACGGTGTATCAGACGGCCGGTGTGGCAGACGGCTGGTGTGGCAGACTGCCGGTGGGCAGACGACTTGTGTGACAGATGGCCGATGTGGCAGACGGCCTGTGTGGCAGACGGCCTGTGTGGCAGACGGCCGGTGTGGCAGACGGCCGGTGTGGCAGACGGCCGGTGTGGCAGACGGCCGGTGTGGCAGACGGCCGGTGTGGCAGACGGCCGGTGTGGCAGACTGCCGGTGTGGTAGACGGCGCTGGTGTGACAGACGACCAGTGTGGCAGACGGCCGGTGTGGCAGACTGCCGGTGTGGCAGACGGCTGGTGTGACAGACGGCCGGTGGTAGGCGCTGGTGGGCAGACGGCCGGTGAGGCAGACGGCCGGTGTGGCAAGCGGCTGGTGTGGCAGACCGGTGGGCAGACGACTTGTGTGACAGATGGCCGATGTGGCAGACGGCCTGTGTGGCAGACGGCCTGTGTGGCAGACGGCCGGTGTGGCAGACGGCCGGTGTGGCAGACGACCAGTGTGGCAGACGGCCGGTGTGGCAGACTGCCGGTGTGGTAGGCGGCTGGTGTGACAGACGGCCGGTGTGGCAGACGGCCGGTGTGGCAGACTGCCGGTGTGGCAGACGGCTGGTGTGACAGACGGCCGGTGTGGTAGACGGCCAGTGTGGCAGACGGCCGGTGTGGCAGACATCTGTCAGAATGTTGTGACGAAACACGCTGAAATGATCTGGTCGGCCTTTCGTGGAAATGGCCGGGAGAACAACGTGGACGTGTGATTTGTCAGAAGCCTGTGCAAGCAGCTGCATGTATGGAACAGGCGCACGCAGTCATGATTTTTGTCGAAGGGAAATCAATGGTAGAGAGCATGGGCGACGCCGGGTGTGAGAAATTAACTCAACAACATAGAATGAGTAGTAGCTACGCTTGGATAATGCACAGGCTCGAAGGAGCTTAGTTTCTCAGCCAATGGGTTCACCTATGGGGAGTATACTTAATTAAGTAATATATCAAATTTGCCACCCCACATTAATATAATTTAGCGTGTGGAAGAACCGCCATCATCCCTTCGAGAGAACCCCTGGTGAAACCCGTGAACCAGCATCTCTTCCTTCATGCCACAATTTTTTGGAAGCTTGCTTAAATCGGCACTGCCGCCACTACCTCGAGACAAACTTCCGGTGACGCCCTCATGTCGGTCACTCCTAATCCGTTAAAAAAAATATTGCAAGATGCCTCTGGCTCATCGGAAAGTTCCCTGTATCCATCACTTCCAGCCCTCGTTCTTACGTTGGCACAACTTCGTGGGGACACGCCTGAATGTGCACCTTCGCCGCCCTTAAAAAAAAATATATTATGGCATCTTTGAATCAGCACCCCAGCCACTCATAAGAACTCCCTTATGACACTGTTGATTCAGCACCAGATACAAAATACTGGCTGCGGCCTTGAACCGGCATCTCTGTCAGACTGTCGTGACAAATCCCTGATGTACCAAAGAATTGGTCATCAATTACCCCGTCCTACTCCCCCTAGGAGTTTCCGGAGTCGTCACTGAGTCGGCACCCCACCATTTTCCCGATACGCACGGCTGGTGCTAGGTGCAGTCAGCTGGCATTGCTGACGTCAGAAAGTCTAAATTATATTCATAATGAAGACTTCGTTCACCAATGCAATAGTTCTGCTGGCAATTCCATCGACGAATACAGAATATTTCCCCACTCACCCCAATGGTCAGTTATGACCCGAACGTTTAGTGAAATATTCAGAACACATCCAATATTTTCGGCTTCCCCACTTACTGAACATCTACTTCATCAAGCAACGCGGCTAGAACTGCCGATAACCTGACAGCTCCATTTTATCTGAGTGAACCCAACATCCTTCCCCTCCCCACCAACACACACGATCGTTATCAAAGAGCGTCATCTCTGTCGGAGGCCGTGCGCTCCGACTGTGCAGTCCAGCCAGCAAGATGTCTTCTTCTTTTTGTTTTGCTGTCCACTACATCGGGTACACATTTTGGTCGGCTTTGCACCTGTATATTATATTGTACCTGTATATTACATTTTGCATATGTGAACTCTTTTCCACTGCAATTACGTCTGCCAAACATCACACTGTTTTCACGCATGCACATACAATGTTCACCTTGCCAACTCTTGAAAGCCGCCCCTGGTGTAAAGCCAATCAACTCTGTGCTAATGAACGATAGAGAAATTCAGTCAGTATGTGTCTCCCAGCTACGCTACCGATTGGATCACATCCATATTTTACACTTGTATCTGGATGAATTGGAATTCTTCTAGGGATCCATGCAGTGTACACGTGCAAAGAACGTGCCAGTCAGGTCGAGGTGGCTCCGGCACCAGCCAGTATTCACGTGTAGGGAGCGTGCCAGTCAGGTCGAGGTGGCTCCGGCACCAGCCAGTATTCACGTGTAGGGAGCGTGCCAGTCAGGTCGAGGTGGCTCCGGCACCAGCCAGTATTCACGTGTAGGGAGCGTGCCAGTCAGGTCGAGGTGACTCCGGCACCAGCAAGTGTTCACGTGTTGGGAGCGTGCCAGTCAGGTCGAGGTGACTCCGGCACCAGCCAGTATTCACGTGTAGGGAGCGTGCCAGTCAGGTCGAGGTGGCTCCGGCACCAGCCAGTATTCACGTGTAGGGAGCGTGCCAGTCAGGTCGAGGTGGCTCCGGCACCAGCCAGTATTCACGTGTAGGGAGCGTGCCAGTTAGGTCGAGGTGGCTCCGGCACCAGCCAGTATTCACGTGTAGGGAGCGTGCCAGTCAGGTCGAGGTGACTCCGGCACCAGCCAGTATTCACGTGTAAGGAGCGTGCCAGTCAGGTCGAGGTGGCTCCGGCACCAGCCAGTATTCACGTGTAGGGAGCTGAAGGTCTCCCACCACCAACAAGTATTCACGTGTAGGGAGCGTGCCAGTCAGGTCAAGGTGGCTCCGGCACCAGCCAGTATTCACGTGTAGGGAGCGTGCCAGTCAGGTCGAGGTGGCTCCGGCACCAGCCAGTATTCACGTGTAGGGAGCGTGCCAGTCAGGTCGAGGTGGCTCCGGCACCAGCAAGTGTTCACGTGTAGGGAGCGTGCCAGTCAGGTCAAGGTGGCTCCGGCACCAGCCAGTATTCACGTGTAAAGAGCGTGCCAGTCAGGTCGAGGTGACTCCGGCACCAGCCAGTATTCACGTGTAGGGAGCGTGCCAGTCAGGTCGAGGTGGCTCCGGCACCAGCAAGTGCTCACGTGTAGGGAGCGTACCAGTCAGGTCGAGGTGGCTCCGGCACCAGCCAGTATTCACGTGTAGGGAGCGTGCCAGTCAGGTCGAGGTGACTCCGGCACCAGCCAGTATTCACGTGTAGGGAGCGTGCCAGTCAGGTCGAGGTGGCTCCGGCACCAGCCAGTATTCACGTGTAGGGAGCGGGTGGGCGAGGGGGCTCCGGCCAGCCGTATCACGTGTAGGGAGCGTGCCAGTCAGGTCGAGGTGACTCCGGCACCAGCCAGTATTCACGTGTAGGGCCGGCACCAGAGACGTGCCAGTCAGGTCGAAGGTGGCTCCGGCACCAGCAAGTGTTCACGTGTAGGGAGCGTGCCAGTCAGGTCGAGGTGGCTCCGGCACCAGCAAGTGTTCACGTGTAGGGAGCGTGCCAGTCAGGTCGAGGTGAAGGTGGCTCCGGCACCAGCCAGTATTCACGTGTAGGGAGCGTGCCAGTCAGGTCAAGGTGGCTCCGGCACCAGCAAGTGTTCACGTGTAGGGAGCGTGCCAGTCAGGTCGAGGTGGCTCCGGCACCAGCAAGTGTTCACGTGTAGGGAGCGTGCCAGTCAGGTCGAGGTGGCTCCGGCACCAGCAAGTGTTCACGTGTAGGGAGCGTGCCAGTCAGGTCAAGGTGGCTCCGGCACCAGCCAGTATTCACGTGTAGGGAGCGTGCCAGTCAGGTCGAGGTGGCTCCGGCACCAGCAAGTGTTCACGTGTAGGGAGCGTGCCAGTCAAGTCGGGATGGCTCCCACACGAATCCTACTCGGCGTGCATGACGTGGACTCATTCAGTTTCCGTACTCACTTCAAATATGTTTTTTTCTAGTACCTACCTGATGACAGACTCTTTCCGGCTTTCCCCAGCTCCCATTGCTTGGTTAGCTGGTTGTTTGGGTCTGAGGGTATATCACCTGCAATGGTTATCACCGCTGAACCTTGATAGCGACAATATAGCTGGAATGAGTGGACATTTCCGAGAGTTCCTACTTTCTACTGCATATTTTCTACTTGGATAGCTTCTGTCCATGGTGGGCGAACACCCAACCCAACCAGGTGAAGTGAAGAAAATATAATGGCTTCTGAGAGGTGTAATTGGAAAGGATCAGAGTGCTCTCTTAGCCATACTAATGTATTGTGCTGCATTGCCTTCCATAGTCGCATCAAAGTTTACTTTGGCTGCTTTGCCACAGTGTCATACAGGCATGTGTGCACAAATTATAATAAAGCATAAACAAAGTATGAAAGGAAGACAAAGAAAAAGTATAACATAAAGGACTATGGTAAATGGAAAATGCGCGTCACTTAGCTCACGATAAAACATACGCGAATACCTACTTAAAATTAACCAAAACCCACGACCAAGATGAATCAAAACGCACGAGCTCTTGACCAGCTCCTTCCTAAACGTCATGGTCGAGTTTGCCAGGTGCCGGTCGCTGCTAAGACGGTTTCATGCAGACACAACACGCTCGAGGAGGGCATTTCTTGTCCTATCTGGGTGGCATCGTCGGATTTGTAGTTGTAGGCATCTAGGTGGCCTCGTCGGGTTTGTACTTGTAGCCTGGATGCATTTCGCGTTGTTCGCCGACATATGTTGGTCCTGTGTGTTGCAATATATTTTAGTCTATGTGGTCTTTCGTAACTGTCGTTGTGCATTGGAGCACAATCTCGAAGTTCTGTCAATGAGTTAAAATCAAGCCATCCAAGCCGCTTTCTATTTATGGCAGCGGATGCGCGGCAGCTACGGTGCTTGTCGGTGACAACTCTCACTGCAAAATTGATAATTTGTTTCAATGCGTTTCCGTTGCACCTGTGTTGGTGGTGCCCAAGTCGGTAAGCAGTAGGCCGATGCGTAAATGCCAATGACTGAATGATAATTTTGCCAATGATTTTAAGTAAGCTGTCCATCAGCTTGATGAGAGAAATGAGGCTGCTGTAGCAGCCTTGCACAACTCGACTAGGTTGGAGGGTGATGCTAGGTGTTTTGTCGAAAGTACCTCCAAGGGTTATATATTGTCATTGGGTCCAAGTTCAATTCCCTGAAAATTAATCCTGAATGTTGTTCTTTTTTATGGTTTTCGAGGTGCCAAATAATACAACCTCCGTTTTTAGAGGGGTTGCATTCGGTCGTTTGGAAAAAAAAAACAGGCAGCCAGAGTGGTGAGATCAGCCTCCACGTTAGTGCGTAACTCTTTTAGTCCCTTCTGCGTAGGTAGCGTACCAGACTGTGCTAAGACTGCTACTACTCTGTATAGGCTATGTGCGCGGAGTAAAATAGTCCCGGAACCAGTGCGTCGATATGGCATACCATTGCAGCTTCTCCAATAGCGAATCGCCGTCCACTCAGTCAAACGCTTTCGAGAGATCACAATATACAACACAGATCACGTGCTCCTCGCCCCTTCCGACCGACACGGTGCTGACTAGGGCGACAGCGGCACTCTCGGTGGAATGATTGGCTCTGTACGCGTACTGGGTCGGTGCTAAGATACAGTTGTCAGTCAGAAAACGAGTGAGCTGTGTGCTTACGGTTTTCTCAGCTAATGTGGCAATTATGCTCAAAATGTCGATTGGTCTGAAATTACCGAGTTCATTTCTGTCGCCTGACTTGTGGACCGGTACAATGATCGCGTGTTTCCACGGTGACAGCAGATTGCCAGATATCAGATAAACGTTACCAACTCGGAGTAAATGAGGGCCAATCACTGCGCGGCACCGTCGGATCAGCTCCTGCGATACGCCGTCACTGCCGGATCACCTCCAGTGACCCGCCGTCACTGCCGCAAGCCTCGGAGCGACTCACGGAGGCCAGCGTGGCGCCGAGCCCGGTCAGGGCGGCTGGCCGCACGGCTCACGTCCAGCTGGGTACGGCGGATGGAGGCCAGCGTGGCGCCGAGCCCGGTCAGGGCGGCTGGCCGCACGGCTCACGTCCAGCTGGGTACGGCGGATGGAGGCCAGCGTGGCGCCGAGCCCGGTCAGGGCGGCTGGCCGCACGGCTCACGTCCAGCTGGGTACGGCGGATGGAGGCCAGCGTGGCGCCGAGCCCGGTCAGGGCGGCTGGCCGCACGGCTCACGTCCAGCTGGGTACGGCGCATGGTCGCGGCGGCATGCTGTTCCGACTCAGCGCCACCTCCTCTGTCGCTCGGCGGCCGACGGTGGCGAAGCAGGTGTCGAATGTGTCGGCAGCAGTTGTATCGGGCTGACCGTCTTGTGTGGCGGTCTGTGGAGGGCCGAAAACATGCTTGCGCAGGGTCGACCACGTCTCCTTCACGGAGGACGGCCTGGCGAAGAAGTCAGCGCGGGCTCCGGCAAGACGTCGCATGAATTCGTTTCAAAGATCAGCATATGCTTGCTGACTGGCGGCTGTGACCAGTGCGTCTCGCTCACGCTGAACTGCGTTTCGTCTCGCCTGCAGGTCGACTAGTCCATCATCAACCTTCAGCCATAGTCCCTTAGGGTGGCGCAGCTTTGCCCGTTTTAATGAGCAATGCTCATCAATTACTGCATTCCTTGGCAGTAGAAGTGCGGCATACTCGTCGTCTCTTGGTGTCATATTCGATTGATGCAGTTCATATTAATCCGCATTGAACAAATCGAGGCAGAGGTGGTCAAAGCTGACTTCACGCCGTGACCTCGTCATGCAAAAGGCGCGGCTTCAGCTGGTGTCTGTACAGCAAGGCCCCCGGCGTAATGAGGTCGTAGTCGCTGGCGTCAGTCTTGACCACTGCCGAATGACGGTGGAAATCTGACAGAGGCTGGTGATGGCGTGGTCCGGTGAGGATGGTGTCAGGGGCTGGTGATGGCGTGGTCCGGTGAGGATGGTGTCAGGGGCTTGTGGTGGCGTGATCCAGTGAGGATGGTGTCAGGGGCTGGTGATGGCGTGGTCCAGTGAGGATGGTGTCAGGGGCTTGTGGTGGCTTGGTCCAGTGAGGATGGTGTCAGGGGCTGGTGATGGCGTGGTCCAGTGAGGATGGTGTCAGACCGGTGTGTGTGGGCTCCTCGATGAGCTGCGTGACTCCTATTTCCTGCAGCGTGTTCTTATACTGCATCACTTTTGACATATCGCATTTCATTAAATGCAAGCAGGACACTAGGAGCTTTGAAACTGACAGAAGTTGCCCTGCCGTACTACAGTACATATAATGATGTTCAAACTTGTGTCCATCGGCAACAGTCGAGAGCATAGCGTTCATACCCAACCGTTACCAAGACGCAGGACTTCATCAGACGAGAAGAACGGCATGTGCTCGCACGGCCCGAACAATTTACTTGAATGTGATTGGTTGGTCGTAGGACAGATGCCTGGCGAGTCTTTGTTCAGTTGCTACGATAGTCCAGTGGGGTCCGTTAATTTTCGCTAGCGGACCGAACCAACGCAACGCAGCTGCTCTTGGCTGACGGGCCGATAAAGACGAGGTATCACTTCGCAGATTAAAGAAGGTTTAATAAAGGAGGTGGCGCCGTATAGTTTGTTCCTTCTTTCTGGTTTTTGCAACTCGCCGAAATTGTCAACACTTGTATTTCGATATGAGCTGAATTCCATTGTTTTCTTGTGATGAAACAGACTTTCCTTTTATTATCAGGTCGCCACAGTGGTTGCGACGGCCATACCAACAGCAAAGTCGTGCTGCAAGCTTTTGGGGATATTATCGTCATAGTACCAAACTCTGACGTTAAGCAGTTTACTCCGACTTCACTTGAATTGGATTGACTTTCCATTTCCATTCCATTTCGACTACACTACTCGATGGGGTTCTGATATGACAAAGACTGCGCACAGAAAGCATGGGTCGCTGCTCAAAATGCATAGCTGAAAAGAGCGCGACCAAAAGGTCGCCGCCGGCTGGTTTTAAAATTGTCATCGTGTCATTTTGTCGGGTGGATGCCACCTGGCTGCCAGTCGATGACACAGGTATTGTTCTCTCCCGTGTGCACACCTGTGGGACATTTTGTCCAGAGAACCGAAACGTAGCGTCGAACGTGCCCGAATGCCAAGCGAAAGTGCCATCGGGTCGTGTCGGAACACTCGTAAACCATACACCAAAGGGCTCTGTGGTAATTGCGCGTGTCGTGAAACTTAGCAGTGGTATGTACACGTGTTGTGACACCAATCGCTGGGCTGTACACGTGTCGTAGCATCTAGGAGTACCGGTGTACACGTGTCGTAACACATCGGGATGGAGGTGTACACGTGCCGTAACACCTAGGGGTGGGGATGTACATGTATCGTATCACCTATGGGTGTGGGTACAAGTGTCGTAGCACCTATGGGTGGGGTGTGCACGTGTCGTAACACCTAGGGGTGGGGTGTACACGTGTCGTGACACCCAGGGTGGCGGTGTACACGTGTCGTGACACATATGGGTGTGGGTGTACACGTGTCGTAACACCTATGGGTGAGGTGTACACGTGTCGGGTGTACACCCCACCTAGGGTGGGGGTGTACACGTGTTGTAACACCTGGGGTAGGGGTGCACACGTGTCGTAACACCTGGCGTGAGGGTGTACACGTGTTGTAACAAATAGCGGTGGAGGTGTGCACATGTATTAACACATAGGGATGGGAGTGTACACGTGTTGTAACACCTAGGGGTGGGAGTGTACAATATACATGGATAAGTAACCCTCCGCATCCAGGAAATATACATACTTCTCACCTTTTCACAGCTGAAAATGCGTTTGAAATTTGATTTGTATTCCCTATAGAACTTTCAAAGACACTGTCGTACTTATGAATCAGACTGACACAACTCAGCGCAACAGAAGCGAGGCTTTGGGCGCTGAAAAATTAGCCTGTGAAAGTCGAACGAACCGCCGATGCTTGGACACATCTGAAGTCTTTGATACTACTTTCAGTACAAACAAAAATTTAAGTTGCTAGGTATCACTATAATTTTACCAGCATAGATGCTTTTAGATGCGCTGGACGGGTGGAGGCAAGAGGCGGGCTGTGGTTCCATCTCCCTCCAGGCGCAGTATTGGGCACCGTACCACAACAACAAACTCGTGCGGTAACCGCAACTACGCTCCTTGAGCCGGTCGCCAAGACCGCGGAAGTGCCGGAACTTCAGAAATTAGTAATGCATTTCGACAATTAGGTATGTACAACGCGACAGAGCAGTTCGGTTGTGCACATAGTGCCTGCGACGTCAACGTATGTGCATTGCGAAGGAATCCAATGCAGATGACATTGGCTGCAACGCTTCCGAAATCGGACCCAGCTCCAGAATGCAACTCAGATGCACCATGCCGAGCTGCCGCATTACGTTCGGTGTCACTCTACGTCATGTCCCTTTCCGTTCGGCAGTCTCCTTGCCCAGTTTGCGCGACATACAAGCGTCAGCACGGTATCCTCCGTCCGACTGACACTGTCTGCTTAGCTTCTAGGCGAGCAGGTCACGTGACGTGACGTCACAGCAAGAAGCCGGCGGCGGCTGGCCGTCTTTCAGCTCGAGCCGGTTGGACCGCCACTGACTAAAGTCCATCATAAATCCTCGTCTCTCGACAACAATGCTGCGCGCACTTAAAAAAAATGTTAGGGCGAAAACTATTTAAAAAAACAAATTAAAAGACCAGGTTTAATTCTGGGCGAAGGAATTAAAAGTTTATAAAGACATAAAAGATCAGTGCAACTATGAGCCACAAGGACCCTTCTTGGTTGCACTCTGGACACTGAACCAGTTACCCACCAAATCCGTAGATCAGCCCTCCCTGGAATACCGAAAAGCAAGCCCTCTACTCTTATAATGATTGTCTATGCTGTTTTTAAAGATGTTCAGTGTGCTGCTACTGACAATGGTTTCTGGCAGCTGGTTCCAGTGTTCTACTACCCTGTTGGTGAAAAAAAGACTGTTTTAACCTTGTCCTGCTATGATTAACTTTAATTTTGAATTGATGACCTCTAATTGCATCATTTCTGTTAAATTCAAACAACACAATCGTCATTACGACTTGAAAAGCTTGATGGTTGTGCCGAGCCTGGCCGCCAGATGACCGTGTGTTGTATATACACGGGTGTAGACTAACTCGACGTGAGTTACTAATGCACAGGATGACCGTGTGTTGTATATACACGGGTGTAGACTAACTCGACGTGAGGTACTAATGCACAGGATGACCGTTTGTTGTATATACACGGGTGTAGACTAGCTCGATGTAAGCCACTGTGCACACACTGCAATAATTCAAACATATCCACCATTTTTTAATCACCTAAGCTTGGAGGTGATTGATGCTATCACTACGGACATACTAAGGACTCTCCAGCATGTCCCCAGAGCCACCGGGAACAGTCTAGACCTCTTTATCACATTATCTTCAAGGTGCAAATTCGTGCTGTCAATGTCTGTTCGGATGTCGATAACCAGAATGCTGTTCGATAGTTCAACCCATTTAACTATTAAATGCTTGATCGTGACATTTTCTACATTCATGGAAATACAGGTGATTGCAACTACTCGACAACGTGAACAATTAAAATTCATCTTAGCACCATTTGTCCTGTGTAGCTCCAAGGTCAGTTGAAGGACACACATGTTTGGTGCTTGCCATGGGGTCTCTGACTGGCACACCTGTGGCCGGCTGGTGCCATGGGGTCTCTGACTGGCACACCTGTGGCCGGCTGGTGCCATGGGGTCTGACTGGCACACCTGTGGCCGGCTGGTGCCATGGGGTCTCTGACTGGCACACCTGTGTGGCTGGCTGGTGCCATGGGGTCTCTGACTGGCACACCTGTGGCCGGCTGGTGCCATGGGGTCTGACTGGCACACCTGTGGCCGGCTGGTGCCATGGGGTCTCTGACTGGCACACCTGTGGCCGGCTGGTGCCATGGGGTCTGACTGGCACACCTGTGGCCGGCTGGTGCCGTGAGGTCTCTGACTGGCACACCTGTGGCCGGCTGGTGCCATGGGGTCTCTGACTGGCACACCTGTGGCCGGCTGGTGCCATGGGGTCTGACTGGCACACCTGTGGCTGGCTGGTGCCATGGGGTCTGACTGGCACACCTGTGGCTGGCTGGTGCCGTGAGGTCTCTGACTGGCACACCTGTGGCCGGCTGGTGCCATGGGGTCTGACTGGCACACCTGCCGGCTGGTGCCGTGGGGTCTCTGACTGGCACACCTGTGGCCGGCTGGTGCCATGGGGTCTCTGACTGGCACACCTGTGGCCGGCTGGTGCCATGGGGTCTCTGACTGGCACACCTGTGGCTGGCTGGTGCCATGGGGTCTCTGACTGGCACACCTGTGACCGGCTGGTGCCATGGGGTCTCTGACTGGCACACCTGTGGCTGGCTGGTGCCATGGGGTCTCTGACTGGCACACCTGTGGCCGGCTGGTGCCATGGGGTCTGACTGGCACACCTGTGGCTGGCTGGTGCCATGGGGTCTCTGACTGGCACACCTGTGGCCGGCTGGTGCCATGGGGTCTGACTGGCACACCTGTGGCCGGCTGGTGCCATGGCACCCTCTGGCCGCTGGTGCCGTGGGGTCTGACTGGCACACCTGTGGCTGGCTGGTGCCATGGGGTCTCTGACTGGCACACCTGTGGCCGGCTGGTGCCATGGGGTCTCTGACTGGCACACCTGTGGCCGGCGGTGGTCTGACTGGCACACCTCCGTGGTGCCGTGAGGTCTCTGACTGGCACACCTGTGGCCGGCTGGTGCCATGGGGGTCTCTGACTGGCACACCTGTGGCCGGCTGGTGCCATGGGGTCTGACTGGCACACCTGTGGCCGGCTGGTGCCGTGAGGTCTCTGACTGGCACACCTGTGGCCGGCTGGTGCCGTGAGGTCTCTGACTGGCACACCTGTGGCCGGCTGGTGCCATGGGGTCTCTGACTGGCACACCTGTGGCCGGCTGGTGCCATGGTCTCTGACTGGCACACCTGTGGCCGGCTGGTGCCGTGAGGTCTCTGACTGGCACACCTGTGGCCGGCTGGTGCCATGGGGTCTGACTGGCACACCTGTGGCCGGCTGGTGCCATGGGGTCTGACTGGCACACCTGTGGCCGGCTGGTGCCGTGAGGTCTCTGACTGGCACACCTGTGGCCGGCTGGTGCCATGGGGTCTGACTGGCACACCTGTGGCCGGCTGGTGCCGTGAGGTCTCTGACTGGCACACCTGTGGCCGGCTGGTGCCATGGGGTCTCTGACTGGCACACCTGTGGCCGGCTGGTGCCGTGAGGTCTCTGACTGGCACACCTGTGGCCGGCTGGTGCCATGGGGTCTGACTGGCACACCTGTGGCCGGCTGGTGCCGTGAGGTCTCTGACTGGCACACCTGTGGCCGGCTGGTACCATGCAGCTGCCGATGTGTCACGTTGAATCAGTAGTGACACCTTGTTGCCGCTGCTGGAACAATTACACAGCCGCCGACGGGGTTGCTGATTGGTCGTCCGCTGGTGTTGAGGCGTGTGTGACATTTAACGACAGACGTTTTTGTGCGGTGGT
Source organism: Ashinkailepas kermadecensis (assembly GCA_034440615.1). Lineage (NCBI taxonomy): Eukaryota > Metazoa > Arthropoda > Thecostraca > Neolepadidae > Ashinkailepas > Ashinkailepas kermadecensis. The sequence continues at coordinate 9,019 of JAOTOM010002856.1, read as the reverse complement.
GTTTCCCCGAGAAAGAGTGAGTGCGTGGATTGCTGAGAGCGCTCGGAGCTGGTCAGGCTGACTGAAGATATCGGCTGTCTGATAGCCCTGGCACTAATGGGCTAATGTTGGTCGGCTTTCCCGGGAGCCTTGGCACTACAGGGGTCATGCTGGCCAGCAAGATAACCTTGGCACTAATGGATCATGCTGGTCGGCATTTTAGCCTTGGCACTAATGGGATCATGCTGGTCGGCTTCATAGCCTTGACACTATTGGGATCATGCTGGTCGGCTGTGTAACCTTGACACTAATTGAATCATGCTGGTCGGATGTATAGCCTTGGCACTAATAGGATCATGCTGGTCGGCTATGCAACCTTGACACTAATGGAATCATGCTGATCGACTCAATAACCTTGGCACCAATGGATCATGCTGGTCAGCTAGATAACCTTGGTACTAATAGGATCATGCTGGTCGGCTTCATAGCCTTGGCACTAAAGGGATCACACTGATCGGCGTTAAAGCATTGGCACTAATGGGATCATACTGGTTGGCTTCCTCGGGAGAAGGACTACATCACACTGGGAAAGAAATCGAGAGAATGCCGTTGATGGCGCGAGATCATTTTGATATGATGCGTTGGCTTAAATCTTTGCAGTCCGAAGTGGCTGTGCATAGTGTACCAGGTTGGAATACTTTGCCACGTGGCAGCACCATTTGGTGTGATGCTTGCATGTGTTCCTCGTCAGTGTTATTGATGTGTTCGCTATCGATAGTGATTTTAGGAAACATTTCGTCTGAACACTTCGTGCTTTTTAATGTGAAGTAAGGGAAAGTGCGCGAAGTTGTCAGAGTTCTAATTTCGTTACCAACTTTGATCTAAAGTGAGATTAAATGCTCAAAAATAGAGTTTAGAAAGACCATGCCGCGTTGCATGAGGTCCGTTTTCCTCTTTGTCAGCTGGCAGATAAGCACCAGACAGGCCGATTGTGTTATGGTTTTTTGTGCTATTTGAGCATCTTTAAGCTGCTGATGAATACTTCAATTCAACAGGAAAGTCATTAGGTCTGCTGCAGCTGGAAACCTCTGACCATTTCTTGTTTTTTCTTCTTCAACGTTCCGGAGTCGAATGCAGTGCAATACTTGCAGGCAGCCATATTTGTTGATGAAGAGAGGATGTTCCATTTGCGGCACTACCCATAATTGCTTATTGTGTTGCTTGGCGCAATATAGGCGGCATGACGCAAATAGGACATCTGAACAGTGGCCACAATGGAGCATTATCCAATCCCTCGCAAAAGCAGGACAGTTGACATTATTTTCTGAGACAGATGGAGACGGAGACGGAGACGGAGATATTGCAGAGACGGGTGCAGTGGTATAGACTGAGACAGAGGCTGAGAAAGAGACAATGACAGAGATAGATAGGGAGATGAGGAGGATCTCTGCGAACTATTCGTAGTGCTTCCAGATGAAGAGCGGTGGTGAGATGAAACGCATTCATTGTTCTGCACGTGGCAAGGTATGGATATTTACCTGCCATTTGTATGCTGGATGTTACTGGTTAATATCCCACGTCAGTCAAAAGGTCCTTTTTCCGTTGAAAAGTGAACATTCACGTTTGATCGCTGGCCTGTGTAAAATAAATAGCAACTATACGCTTGTGTTCATCATAGTATTCTTCAGTATCGTGGCATACCCACGATGTACGATTCCAGAAATGCATAGTCAGGCCAAGGGTCGGATGGGGGCGAAGTGTTATCCTCGTTTTGGAAGCTTCCAATTAGTGCCCGGAAGCACTAGTGTCTAGTATTCATATATTGAAATTGCATCTTCACTTTGATGCGTACAGATCAGTGACCTAGCTTTGTATCTTCACACTTATGACGGTAAAGATCAGTGACCTAACATTGTATCTTCACACTTATGACGGTAAAGATCAGTGACCAAACATTGCATCTTCACACATATGACGGTAAAAACCAGTAGCCTAACATTGCATGTTCACTTTTAGGGCGGTACAGATCAGTGATCTAACATTGCATCTTCATTTTGTGTACTATTGGCTCGGCAAAGGATACTCCAGGAGCTATGGCAAGCGGTGGAGCACTGAATGGCGCCATTTTCCTGCGGCGCGAACATGACCAGTGGTTCCCAGCACAAGCGATGCTTAATCCCATAGCTGCATCTTCCATAGGCTGATTAGATGTGTGCATTTCAACCAATCTAAGTGCCATTAAACACCTGCATGATTATGAGTATGTATTTGTATCACCGAGACCACTCCTGAGATATGGGAAACAAATATATGCATCACTCATTACACATTTGTTGTTCATTTAACTGATTGTTGAATACGCCTGCGAAACGAACCGACCGCTTAGGTGGTTCGAAGCGAACGTTCCAAGCGCAGGTTGTGTCCCCAGGAAACCCCGGACGAACCCCAGGACGGGGGTGCAAGTGTTAAGTAAAGTGTATGAACATGTCCTTCAGGGAAACTAGATAATGGGGTGGGGAGGGAAGAAGTGGCATTACCATCTCATGAATATGCCAATAGTGACAGCATAGGCAATAGAACCTCACAGTCAGCAAATAGGGATGGCAGTAGATCAAGGGGGCAGAGTGGTAGCTCATCCAGAGATGATAGAGCTACTCAGCATGAAAAAACCAAAGATGGTTATGGAACATTTCTTAAGTGTATGATGTTTAATGCTCAGAGTATTCGATCCAAATTTGACGAGTTCAAGTGTTATGTTGCTGATGAGGAACCAGATTTTGTTTGCATTACTGAGGCATGGGTCAGTGAGGGGTATTTTGGGGATAACTTGCAGGACTATGAGATCCAGGGATACAATATGTTTTCATGCAATAGGGGTCCAGCAGTGAAAGGGGGTGGTGTAATGCTCTATGTGAATAGCTTATTCAGTTCTAAAAAAGTAGCAGATGGGGTAAAAAATGTGTCTGTGGAGTCCATTTGGCTTGATGTTTCTGTGGGAAAAGGCAACAGCAATAAACTGAGAATAGGAGCTTTGTACCGATCAGGAACCTTACCACATTCTCAGCAACTGGAGCTTGATAAGGTGATTTGTGAGGAAATCAGTAGAAACTTTCAGAGGAAATGCCTTATTCTTGGTGACTTTAATCTAAAAGGATACGAAAATGTTGGTGTTGGCTCCCCAGCATGTAAACTGTTTAGGAAATGCCTTGAAGAGGACCTGTTCTTACACCAGTTTGTAACAGAACCAACTAGGCAGGGCTCATTCTTGGACCTTGTCTTCTCGGATTTAATTGATTTAGTTCAAGACTTGACTGTAGGAGAAACTCTGGGAAGAAGTGACCATAACATAGTGAGATTCAAGGCACATGTAGCAGGGACAATCAAGGATAATTTGGCAAAGGTTCCAAATTTTAGCAGGGCAGACTTTGACTGCATGAGAGCAGCTTTAAGTGCCATAAAATGGGAAGAAGAATTCTCCGATTTAAATGCCTGTGAAATGTGGGAAAAGTTCAAATCTTACTTGAGGGAAATTCAGATTAGACATGTCCCCCAAAAGCAAAGGCGCAAAAGAAGAGTAGGAAAGCCAGCATGGCTTACACCAGATTTGACAAAAGCAAGTAAGGCTAAGAAAGATGCATTTAGAGTATTTAAGGAAGCTTCAAATATAGTAAATCTAAGGTTGTATCAAAAAGCTAGAGACGCTGTGAAACAGAAAACCATAGCAGCAAAGCGAGCAAAAGAATTGGATTTGGCTAGGAACTGTAATGGGGACAGTAAAAAGTTCTTTAGTTTCTACAAGCTAAGTAAAGTTTCAAGCACAATTGGTCCGCTGGAAGTAAATGGGATTATTTTGAGTGAGGATAGTGAGATGGTTGAGGAATTGAGCAAGCAGTTTAAATCAGTGTTTACATTGGAGGATGTGACAAATCTGCCAACTATGAACCACAGCCCAGCAACAGGTGATCAGTTACATGATGTTGATTTAATTGACAGTGATGTTGTTTTGAATTATGTCAGGAAAATAAAGCCAAACAAGGCAGCAGGACCTGATGGAATCTATGCTAGGGTATTGCGGGAAGCTGAAAAAGAATTGGCAATTCCATTCAGTATAATATTTTGTAGATCAGTTTCACACAATGAAATTCCAACCGATTGGAAAAGGGCAAATGCAGTTCCTATTTTCAAGAAAGGAGAAAGAGGGAAAATTGAAAACTATAGGCCAGTAAGCCTCACATCACTAGTCTGCAAGGTACTTGCATCAATTATCAAGGATAAAATAGTTAGTTTTCTGGAAGGAAACAGAGTGATTCAAGATACTCAACATGGGTTTAGAAAAGGGCGATCGTGTCTCACAAATCTCTTGGACTTTTTTAATTTTGCTACAGAACAATTTGATAAGGGAAATCAGGTTGATGTGGCATATCTTGACTTTAGCAAGGCCTTTGACAAGGTACCTCATAAACGGTTAATGATGCAGCTTCAGGCCCATGGTATTGTGGGTAACATCCTAAAATGTATAGAGTTGTGGCTTTCAGATAGACAGCAGAGAGTGATGATAAATGGTACAAAATCATCATGGCAAAATGTTCTTAGTGCAGTCCCCCAAGGGTCAGTACTGGGACCACTATTGTTCATTATGTTTGTAAATAACATTGAAAGTGGCCTAAGCAGTAAGGTTTTGAAATTTGCAGATGATTTGAAGGTCTTTAGGGCAATAACAGTGCACAATGAGCAGGTCTTGCTGCAGAAAGACTTAGACGAGCTTGTGAAGTGGTCCGAAAAATGGCAAATGAAATTTAATTTTGGTAAGTGCAAAATCATGCATGTAGGTAGGCAGCATATCAAGGCTCCATACTTGATGGGTGGCCAAGTACTATCTGTGACTCAGCAGGAGAAGGACTTAGGTGTTATTTTTAACACAAAATTGCGGGCATCAGAACAGACCAAAGAAGCCAGGAAGAAGGCACTAAGAATGCTTGGGGCAATAAATAGGAATGTATCATACAAAAGTGAGGAAGTCATCAGGAAGCTTTATTGTGCATATGTCAGGCCACATCTGGAATATTGTGTCCAAGCTTGGTCCCCTAGTTATGAAAGAGATTGTTGGCTTTTAGAGAGAGTACAAAAGAGGGCAACACAAATGGTGAATGGTATGGGCAACCTGGCATATGAGGAAAGATTGAAGAAATTGAATATGTTTTCACTTAGATATAGAAGGCTGAGAGGAGATCTCATCGAGGTCTTTAAATTTGTTCATGGTCAGGAACAGGGTTATCTCAGGGAACTGTTTGAATTTAACAGAAATGATGCAATTAGAGGTCATCAATTCAAAATTAAAGTTAATCACAGCAGGACAAGGTTAAGACAGTCCTTCTTCACCAACAGGGTAGTAGAACACTGGAACCAGCTGCCAGAAACCATTGTCAGTAGCAACACACTGAACATCTTTAAGAACAGCATAGACAATCATTATAAGAATAGGGGGCTTGTTTTTCTGTATTCCAGGGAGAGTTGATCAACACATTTGATGGACAACTGGTTCAGTGTACAGAGTGCAACCAAGAAGGGCCCTTGTGGCTCATAGTTGCACTGATCTTTTATGTCTTTATGTCTTATGTCTTTATGTGTCACGCCCCAGTCCTGCACATTTGAGCTGCAGCCGGCTGCAGGTCACGCGGCAGCGATATGTCGGCCAGACCGACAGCGCTGCAGCGGCGCCGGCGGCCGGATGCAGGTCACGCGGCAGCGTTATGTCGGCCAGACCGACGGCGCTGCAGGGGCGCCGGCGGCCGCGCGCCTCCTGGCGCCGCCGCCACGTGTGTCGGTCCCACCCGCCGACCGCCGCCACGTGTGTCGGCTCCACCCGCCGACCGCCGCCACGTGTGTCGGCTCCACCCGCCGACCGCCGCCACGTGTGTCGGCTCCACCCGCCGACCGCCGCCACGTGTCGGTCCCACCCGCCGACCGCCGCCACGTGTCGGCTCCACCCGCCGGCCGCTGCCACGTGTCGGCCCCACCCGCCGGCCCGGCCGCCGCGTGTGTCGGCGCCACCCGCCGGCCCGGCCGCCGCCACGTGTGTCGGCGCCACCCGCCGGCCGACGCCACGTGTGTCGGTCCCACCCGCCGGCCGCCGCCACGTGTGTCGGTCCCACCCGCTGGCCGCCGCCACGTGTGTCGGCTCCACTCGCCGGCCGCCGCGTGTGTCGGTCCCACCCGCCGGCCGCCGCCGCGTGTGTCGGTCCCACCCGCCGGCCGCCGCCACGTGTGTCGGTCCCACCCGCCGGCCGCCGCCGCGTGTGTCGGTCCCACCCGCCGGCCGCTGCCCGGGCGGCAGTTTACGAGTGTCGCCGCCGCCGGCAGCCGGCGGTACTGTTTAGTGGCGCGGCTCAGCCGGCGTCTGGCCGGCCGGCGCATGCGGCCGGCCGGCCAGACGCCGAGCTGTCGCCGCCGCGCCGAGTTAGTGCCCACTCGGCAGAAGGCGCCGCCGTAAACTGGAGCCGCGCGCCCGCTGACGGCGGCCATCGGACCGCAGCCGGCCGGCCCGGGGACACTGGCTGGGGCGCGGCCGGACCCCCCCCCCCCGGACACACGCTGGTGCCCGTCAGACCGGCCGGCCCGGGGACACTGGCTGGGGCGTGGCCGACCCCCCCCCCTCCACCACACACGCTGTTGCCCATCAGACCGGCCGGCCCGGGGACACTGGCTGGGGCACGGCCGACCCCCCCTTCTCTGACACACGCTGTTGCCCGTCAGACCGGCCAGCCCGGGGACACTGGCTGGGGCGTGGCCGACCCCCGCCCCCCCCCTCCACCACACACGCTGTTGCCCATCAGACCGGCCGGCCCGGGGACACTGCCTGAGGCGCGGCCGACCTCCCCCCCTTCCCCGACACACGCTGTTGCCCATCAGACCGGCCGGCCCGGGGACACTGGCTGGGGCGTGGCCGGACCCCCCCCCCCCCCTTCCCCGACACACGCTGTTGCCGTTCAGACCGGCCAGCCCGGGGACACTGGCTGGGGCGCGGCCGACCCCCCCCCCACCCTCCACCACACACGCTGTTGCCCATCAGACCGGCCGGCCCGGGGACACTGCCTGAGGCGCGGCCGACCTCCCCCCCCCTTCCCCGACACACGCTGTTGCCCATCAGACCGGCCGGCCCGGGGACACTGGCTGAGGCGCGGCCGACCTCCCCCCCCCTTCCCCGACACACGCTGTTGCCCATCAGACCGGCCGGCCCGGGGACACTGGCTGGGGCGCGGCCGACCTCCCCCCCTTCCCCGACACACGCTGTTGCCCATCAGACCGGCCATCCCGGGGACACTGCCTGAGGCGCGGCCGACCTCCCCCCTTCCCCGACACACGCTGTTGCCCATCAGATCGGCCGGCCCGGGGACACTGGCTGAGGCGCGGCCGACCTCCCCCCTTCCCCGACACACGCTGTTGCCAGTCAGACCGGCCATCCCGGGGACACTGCCTGAGGCGCGGCCGGACCCCCACGACCCACCCCACCCCCTTCCCCGACACACGCTGTTGCCCATCAGTCCGGCCGGCCCGGGGACACTGGCTGGGGCGTGGCCGGACCCCCAGCCCTCCTTCCCCGACACACGCTGTTGCCCATCAGACCGACCGTACCGGGGACACTGGCCGGACCCCCCCCTCCTCGACACCCGCTGTCGCTGACACCTCTCCGCACAGATTCACTGTAATTGGCCAACTGCTGGGTCCGGTCAATATCCCCGAGTCCCCCCCCCTGTGTGCCCAGCGCCACAGGCACCATCCTATCAACGGGTGCACTCCCACACAAGGATTTGATGATTTTATTGTTATATTCAGGAAGCATATTCAAAAGAAGTGAGTAGAAGTGATCACACTGTTCTTAACAAGCATAATCGTGTGCATTTAGCACGTTGGCTTGTAGAGCAATATCCCTCGACCGCCTGGGGTGAATGAAATCTGTCAAATCTGTCCCGCCAGCTTATTTTTGTTGATGATTACCGAACGGAACACGTGACAACAACGATACTTGGCACACTTAGCACGTGATCAATTGCACACATGTTGACCAGTGGCGTCGCCACGAAATTCTTCCAGGGGGAGGGGGAAATGTTGAAAGGGGGCCTCCTGTTCCCCGAAAGGGGCCTCCACTGTGATGGGGCCTCCTACTGTTTTTAGGCTCATACTAGGGTTCCAGATTTGGAAACATGACTTCATATTGATGTCTTGTTTGTTCTTGGCATGGTGCATCATTTACGCAAAACGCAATAGCATTTTTTTTTGTTCGCTGAGAACAGAGCCAAACCAGAGCATGAATAAGTAATATGTGGATACATATATAAGTGCCAAAACAAACCAATGTCTTAATGCTTTCTCGACCAGAAGAATCTTCCCGCTGGCCTCTAGATTGCAGCGAGCTGGCGGGGCTGGTGCTAAGCATATCTTAAAGATATTCCCATGATCAACCCACTTATGTGCCCATCAAATCTAACTGAATATAGCTAGATTCATAACTACTGTTAATCATTCCCATCACCTTGATGTCATACGGAAGCTTGAACGATCATTTCGCAGTCCTGGGACGACAATTTCGCAAAGGTGACAACGAGAAATGGATTGAATTGGTTTTTGATCGCCATCTTAGGGATTTATTGATTTATTTTTATAACATTTGGTGCTGGCTGCAAGGCACCTGGCACACAAGCTAAAATAATAAATCCTCAGCGAATAAATTCACGGCAAGAACAAGCATTGAACAAGAATGCATAAATGACAAGGCAACAATAAATCAATGTCAATGCATAAATGACAATGCCACAATAAATCAATGGCAATGCATAAATAATGCAAAACCTTCAAATTCCACGCCGTCACTCCCATGGTTTTCGCTGTGCCGTACCGTTTTGCAAATGACGTCATTGAGAAGATATTGAAGCTAGGAAGCTCTAATCATGCAGGCTGTAATCACAGAAGACAAGTTTGTAGGAAGAAAATGCATTTAAACACATCATTCGCCCCATTTTATATGGCCATCGGTGTTGTTTTG